>JABUQX010074252.1:0-17267 GCA_015478945.1 Trachelipus rathkii | reverse complement strand
CCTCCGTTTTGTGTTGTTGAGAGAATAGAATACCTATTTAAATATTTAGCAAAATATCTATTAAAATTGCAAAATACCTATGAAACAAAGGCAGATTACCTATTAAAAAGGCAAGATACCTATTAAAATTGCAACAAATACCTATTAAAAAGGAAATACCTATAAAAAGGGCAATACCTATTAAAAAGGGCAAATACCTATTAAGAAGGCAATACCTATTAAAAGGCAAATAACCTATTAAAAGGCAAATACCCTATTTACAATTGCAAATAACCTATTAAAAGGCAAATACCCATTAAAATTTCAAATACCTATTAAAAAGGCAAATACCTAATAAAAAGGCAAATACCTATTAAAAAGGCAAATACCTATTAAAATTGCAAATATCTATTAAAATTGCAAATACCTATGAAAAAGGCAGAAACCTATTAAAAAGGCAAATACCTATTAAAATTGCAAATACCTATTAAAAAGGCAAATACCTATTAAAAAGGCAAATACCTATTAAAAAGGCAAATACCTTTATAAAATTACAAATCCCTTTAAAAGGGGCAAATATCTATTAAATTGCAAATAAACCTATGAAAAAAAGCCAGAACCTATTTAACAAAGCAAATAGCCTATTTAACATTGCAAATACCTAATTAAAAAGGCAAATACCTATTAAAAAGGCAAATACCTATTAAAAAGGCAAATACCTATTAAAATTACAAATACCTATTAAAAAGGCAAATACCTATTAAAAAGGCAAATACCTATTAAAAAGGCAAATATCTATTAAGAAGGCAAATACCTATTAAAAAGGCAAATACCTATTAAAAAAGGCAAATACCTATTAACTTGCAAAATACCCTATTAAAAAAGGCCAAGAATACCTATTAAAAATTCAGACATACCCTATTAAAAAGGCAAAATACCTATTAAAAAAGGCAAATACCATTAAAAAAGCAAATACCTGTTAAGAGGCAAATACATATAAAAAAGGCAAACACCTATTAAAAAGGCGAAATACCCTATAAAAATTGCTAAAATACTATGTCAAAAGACAAAAATACTATTAAAAAGGCAATACCTTTTAAAAAAGGCAAATAACTATTAAAAGGCAAATTACTTATGTAAAAAGTCAAATTACCTCATTAAAATTGCAAACACCTATCAAAAAGGCCAAACTACATATTAAAAAAGGCCAAATACCTATTAAAAAAGCACAATACCTATTAAAAAGGCAAAAATACCTATTAAAAAGGCAAATAGCTATTAAAAGAACAATACCCTATTAAAAAGGTAACATACCTATAAAAAGGCCAATAACCTATTAAACAATAAAATACCTATTTAAAAACGGCAAAATTACCTATTAAAAAGGGCAAAATACCTAATTTAAAAAGGGCAAATACCTATTAAAATTGCAAAACTAATTAAAATGGCAATACCTATTAAAAAGGCAAAATACCTATTAAAAAGGCAAATACCTATTTAAAATTTTCATAATACCTATTAAAAAAGGCAAATACCTATTAAAAAGGCAAATACTTATTAAAATTGCAAATACCTATTAAAAAGGCAAATATTTATTAAAATAACAAATACCTATTAAAAAGGCAAATACCTATTAAAAGGCAAATACCTATTATAAAAAGGCAAAAACCTATTTAAAAGGCAAATAACCTATTTTAAAATTGCAAATAACCTATCAAAAGGCAATAAATTTATTTAAAATTTCAAATACCTATTAAAAAAGGCAATACTATTAAAAAGGCAAAAATAACTATTTTAAAAAGGCACAATACCTATTAAAAATGCAAATACTTATTAAAATTGCAATACTTGATTAAAAAGCACATACTATTAAATAAGGCAAACCTATTTAAAATTGCAAAAATACCTACTTAAAGGCAATACCTCATTTAAAAAAGGCAAAAAAAACCTATTAAAAAAGGCAAATATCTAAAAAGGGCAAATAACTATTAAAATGGCAAATACCTATTAAAAAGGCAAATGCCTATTAAAATTGCAAATACCTATTCAAAAGGCAAATATTTATTAAAATGTCAAATACCTATTAAAAAGGCAAATACCTATTAAAATTGCAAATACCTATGAAAAAGGACAATACCTATTAAAAAGCAAATACCTATTAAAATTGCACATACCTAAAAGGCAAATTACCTATTAAAAAGGCAAATACCTTTTAAAAAATGACAAATACCTATTAATATTACAAATACCTATTAAAAAGGCAAATACCTATTAAAAGGCAAAAACCTATTAAAAAGGCAAATACCTATTAAGAAGGCAAATACCTATTAAAAAGGCAAATACCTATTAAAAGCAAACACTATTAAAATTGCCAAATAACCTATTAAAAAAGGCAAAATACTATTAAAAGGCAATACCTATTAAAAAGGCACATACCTATTAAAAAAAGACAAATACCTATTTAAAAAGGCAAATACCTAATAAATTGCAAAATACGTATTTAAAAGGCAAATACTTACTTTTAAAAGGCAAATACCTATTAAAAAAGGCAAATACCTATTAAAAAGGAAAATACCTATTTAAAAGGCAAATAACCGTATTAAAAAGGCAAAATTTACCTATGAAAATTGCCAAATACCTTCTTAAAAAAGGGCAAATACCTATTAAAAAGCAAATCCTATTAAAAAAACAAATACCTATATAAAATTGCAATAACCTATGAAAAAGGCAACCCAATACCTCATAAAAAGGCAACATACCTATTAAAAAAGCAATTTCTTTTAAAAAGGCAAATACCTATTAAAAAATGCAAATACCTATTTAAAAATGCAATACCTATTAAAATTGCAAATATCTATCAAAAAAGGGAAAATACATATTAAAAAGGCAAATACCATTTAAAAGGCAATACTATTAAATTGCAAATCACCTATTAAAAAGCAAATTACCTATTAAAAGGCTTAAATACCTTATTAAAAGGACCAATACACCTATTAAGAAGGCAAATTCCTATTAAAAAGGCAAATATCTATTTAAAAAGCCAAATACCTATTAAAAAAGGCAAATACCATTGACACAAAAAAGCAAATACACATTTAAAAATAAGCACATACCTGTTCAAAAAAAGGCAAATACTTTTAAAAAACAAGGCACACAATACCTATTAACAAATGCAATTACCTATGAAAAAGGACAATACCTATTAAAAAGGCACAATACCTATTAAAATTCCAAATACTATTAAAAAGGCAAAACCTATAAAAAGGCAAATACCAATTAAAAAAGCAAATACCTAGTTTAGAAGGCAAATACATATTAAAAGGCAAACACCTATTAAAAGGCAAATACCTACTACATTGCTAATACCTATTCAAAAGAACAATACCTATTAAAAAGGCAAATACCTATTAAAAGGCAAAAACCTATTAAAATTTAAAAAGCAAAAACCTATTAAAAAGCAAATAACTATATTAAAAAGGCAACTACCTATTAAAAAAAGGCAAATACCTATTAAAAAGGCAAATACCTATCTAAAAAAGGCAATACCGTTATACAAAAGGCAATTACCTATGAAAAAGGACAATACCTATTAAAAAGGCAAATACCTATTAAATAACAAATACCTATGTTAACAAGGCACTACACTATTTTAATTGCAATTAACCTATTAAAAGGGCAATACTTTATTAAAAAGGCAAATACCTATTAAAAATTGCAAGATACCTATTAAAAAGGCAAATCCTATATTAAAAAGGCAAAACCTATTAAAAAGGCAAATACTTTATAAGAAGGGCCAAATACCTATTAAAATGGCAAATACCTATTAAAAAGGGCAAATGCCTATTAAAATTGCAATACCATATTCAAAGGAAAATTATTTTTCAAACATGTCAAATACCATATTAAAAAGGCCAAATTACTATTAAAAATTTGCAATACACTATGAAAAAGGGAATAATTACTATTTAAAAGCAATACCTATTAAAATTGCAAAATAGGGCAATTAAAGGCACATACCTATTAAAAAGGCAAATACCTATAAAAAATGCAAATAACTAATTAAAATTACAAATACCTATTAAAAGCAAATACCTAATTAAAAGGGCAAAAACCTATTAAAAAAAGGCAAATACCTATTAGAAGGGCAAATACTATTAAAAAGGCAATACCTATTAAAAAAGCAAAAACCTATTAAATTGGCAAATACCTATTAAAAGGCAAATACTATTAAAAAAGGCAAATACCTATTTAAAAAGCGGAAATTACCTATTAAAATTGCAAAATAGGGCAATTTTAATAGGTATTTGCCTATTTAATACGTATTAAAAAGGCAAATACCTATTAAAAAGGCAAATACCTATTAAAAGGGCAAATACCTATTCAAGAAGGGGCAAATAACTATTAAAAGGCAAATACCTATGTAAAAGGCAAATACCATCAAAAGGGCAAATACCTTTTAAAAAGCGCAACAATACCTATTTAAAAAAGCAACATAACCTATTAAAAAGCGCAATACCTATTAAAAATTGCAATAACCTATGAAAAAGGGAAATAAATATTTAAAAAGGAATACCTTATTAAAAAAAGCAAATTTCTTTTAAAAAGGCAAAAATACTATTAAAAATGCAAATACCTACTATTAAAATGAAAATACCTATTAAAATTGCAAACTATCTTGAATTAAAAAGGCACAATACATATTAAAAAAGGCAAAACGCTATTAAAATAAGGCAACATACCTATTAAAATATTTCAAGATACCTATTAAAAAAGGACAACTACCTATTAAAAGGTAATCCTATTAAAGAAAATACCTATTAAGAAGGCAAATACCTATTAAAAAAGGCAAATACCTATTAAGGAGGCAAATACCTATTAAAAAAGGCAAATACCTAATAAAAAGCAAATACCTATTAAATTGCAAATACCTGTTCCAAAAGGGCAAATACCTATTAAAGGCAAATACCTATTAAAAAGGCAAAATACCTATTAAAATTGCAAAATACTATTAAAAAGGCAAATACTATTAAAATTGGCAAATTACCTATTAAAAAGGCAAATTACCTATATAAAAAGCAAAAATGACCAATTTTAAAAAAGGCAAAATACCTGTTAAGAAGGCCAAAATACATATTAAAAAGCAACACCTATTAAAAGGCAAATACCTACTAAAATTGCTAATATACCTATTCAAAAGACAATTACCATTAAAAGGCAAATACCTATTAAAAAGGCAAATACCTATTAAGTAACAAATACCTATTTAAAAAGGCAAATATATTAAAAAGGCAATACCTATTAAACTGCAAATACCTATTAAAAAGGCAATACCTATTAAAAAGGCAAATACCTATTAAAAAGGCAAAATACCTTTTAAAAATTGCAAATACCTATAAAAAGGCAAATACCTATAAAATTAGCAAATACTATTAAAAAGGCAAATACCTATTTTAAATTGCAAATACTATTAAAAAAAGGCACATACTTATTAAAAAGGCCAAATTACCTATAAATTGCAAACACTGTTATCAGAAAAGGGCAAATTACCTATTTAAAGGGCAAATTACCTAGTTAAAAAAAGCAATACGTATTTAAAAAGGCAAATACCTTAATTAAAAGGCAAATACTTATTAAAAAGGAAACAAATACCTATTTAAAAAGGCAAATACCTTATTAAAAAAGGCAAATACCTATTAAAAATGAAAAAACCTATTAAAAAGGCAAAATACCCGGGATTAAAGGCAAATACCTTATTAAAGGGCAAATACCTAATAAAATTGCAAATATCTATTAAAATGGAAAATACCTATTAAGGCAAATAACTATTAAAAGGCAAATACCTATTAAAATTTCAAATACCTATTAAAAGGCCAAAAAATCCTATTAAAAAGGCAAATACTATTAAGAAGGCAATACCTATTTAAAAAGGCAAATAACCTATTTAAAAAGCAATAACCGTATTAAAATTGCAAATAACCTATTAAAAGGCAAATAACCTATTAAAAAGATCAAATACCTTTAAAAAGGCAAATACCTGTTTAAAAGAAAGCCAAATACCTATTAAAAAAGGCAAATACCAATAAAATTGCAAAACCTATTAAAAAAGCCAAATACTCTATTTAAAAGGCAAAATAACCTATTTAAAATTGCAACATTACCTATTAAAAGCAAATACCTATTAAAAGGCAAATACTATTAAAAAGGCCAAAATACTTTATTAAAATTGAAATTACCTATGAAAAAGGCAATATTACCTATTAAAGAGGCAAAATACCATATTAAAAAAGCAAAATACCCTAATTAAAAAATGCAAAAACTATGAAAAAGGACCCAAAACTACCTATTAAAAATGCAAAATCCTATTAAAAGGCAAATACCTATTAAATTAAAAAGGCAAATACTGATTTAAAAAGGCAATACCTATTAAAAAAGGCAAATACCTAATTAAAAAAGGCAAATTACCTATTAAGAAGGCAAATACTAATTAAAAAGTAACTCACAAAATACCTATTAAAAAGGCAAATACCTATTAAAAAGGCCAAAATACCTATTAAAAAGGCAAACTTAACTCTATTAAGGAAGGCAAAAAAATACCTATTAAAAGGAGCCAAATACTATTAAAAAGCAAATACTACATTAAAATTGGCAAAATACCTATTAAAGGCAGAATACCTATTAATTCCAAAATACCTATTAAAAAGCAAATACCATTAAAAAGGCACAATACCTAGTAAAAAGTAAATACCTGTAAAGGCAATATACATATTAAAAAGGCAAACACCTATTAAAAAGGCAAATACCTACTAAAATTGCTAATACCTATTCAAAAGACAAATACCTATTAAAAAGGCAAATACCTATTAAAATTGCAAATACCTATTAAAAAGCAATTACTTATTAAAAAGGCAAATACCTATTAAAAATGCAAATACCTATTAAAAAGGCAAATACCTATTAAAAAGGCAAATACCTATTAAAAAGGCAAATACCTATTAAAAAGGCAAAATACCTATTAAAAAGGCAAATAGCTAATACTAAAAAAAAGACAAATACCTATTAAAAGGTAAATACCATAAAAAGGCAAATACCTATTAAAAATGAAAAAACTATTAAAAGGCAAAAACCTATTAAAAAAAGGCAAATACCTATTAAAAATGCAAAACCTATTAAAATTGCAAAATAGGGCAAAAAAAGGCAAAATACCTATTAAAAAGTCAAATACCTACTATAAAAGGCCAAATACCTATTAAAATTTTCAAATAACTATTAAAAGGCAAATACCTCATTAAAAAAAGGCAAATTACCTCATTAAAAATTTGCAGAATACCTATTTTCAAAAGGGCAACAATATTTATTAAAATGTCAAATACCTATTTAAAAAGGCAAATACCTATTAAAAGGCAAATAACATTAAAATGGCAAATTACCTATTTAAAGGCCAAATACCTGATTAAAATTGCAAATACCTATTCAAAAGGCAAATATTTATTAAAATTTCAAATACCTATTAAAAAGGCAAATACCTATTAAAAAGGCAAATAACTATTAAAAAGGCAAATACCTATTAAAAATGCAAATACTTATTAAAATTGCAAATACTTATTAAAAAGGCAAATACCTATTAAAAAGGCAAATACCTATTAAATTGCAAATATAACTATTAAAAAGGCAATACCTATTAAAAGGCAAAAACCTATTAAAAAGGCACAATAGCATTAAAGAAAGACAAATACATATTAAATGGGCAAATACCTATCAGAAAAGGTGAAGGTATATTAAGCTTGCAAAAACCTATTAAAAAGGCAAATACTTATTAAAAAGACAAATACCTATTAAAAAGGCAAATACCTATTAAAATTGCAAATACCTATTAAAAAGGCAAATACCTATTAAAAAGGCAAATACCTATTAAAATTGCAAATACCTATTAAAAAGGCAAATACCTATTAAAAGGCAAATACCTATAAAAAAATGGAAATTACCTATTAAAAAGGACAATACCTATTAAAAAGGCAAATACCCTATTTAAAAGGCAAAAACCTATTAAAAGGCCAAATACCTATTAAGAAGGCAATACCTATTAAAAGGCAAATAACTATTAAAAAAGCAGCAAACACCTATTAAAATTGCAAATACCTATTTAAAGGCGCAATTACCTATTAAAAGGCAAATACCTATTAAAAAAGGCAAATACCTATAAAATGGCAATCACCTATTAAAAAGGCAATCAACCTACATAAAATTGCAAATACGTATTAAAAAGGCAATACTTATTTAAAAGGCAAAATACTATTTAAAAAGGCAAATACCTATT
The DNA here is from genome assembly GCA_015478945.1 of Trachelipus rathkii. NCBI lineage: Eukaryota > Metazoa > Arthropoda > Malacostraca > Isopoda > Trachelipodidae > Trachelipus > Trachelipus rathkii. The sequence continues at coordinate 8,974 of JABUQX010074252.1, read as the reverse complement.
AAGAAGGCAAATACCTATTAAAAAGGCAAATACCTATTAAAAAGGCAAATACCTATGAAAATTGCAAATACCTTTTAAAAAGGCAAATACCTATTAAAAAAGCAAATACCTATTAAAAAAGCAAATACCTATTAAAATTGCAATAACCTATGAAAAAGGCAAATACCTATTAAAAAGGCAAATACCTATTAAAAAGGCAAATACCTATTAAAAAAGCAAATTTCTTTTAAAAAGGCAAATACCTATTAAAAATGCAAATACCTATTAAAATGCAAATACCTATTAAAATTGCAAATATCTATTAAAAAGGCAAATACCTATTAAAAAGGCAAATACTTATTAAAATTGCAAATACCTATTAAAAAGGCAAATACCTATTAAAAAGGTAAATACCTATTAAAAGGACAAATACCTATTAAGAAGGCAAATACCTATTAAAAAGGCAAATATCTATTAGGAAGGCAAATACCTATTAAAAAGGCAAATACCTATTGAAAAAGCAAATACCTATTAAAATTGCAAATACCTGTTAAAAAGGCAAATACCTATTAAAAAGGCAAATACCTATTAAAATTGCAAATACCTATTAAAAAGGCAAATACCTATTAAAATTCCAAATACCTATTAAAAAGGCAAATACCTATTAAAAAGGCAAATACCAATTAAAAAGGCAAATACCTGTTAAGAAGGCAAATACATATTAAAAAGGCAAACACCTATTAAAAAGGCAAATACCTACTAAAATTGCTAATACCTATTCAAAAGACAAATACCTATTAAAAAGGCAAATACCTATTAAAAAGGCAAATACCTATTAAACTTACAAATACCTATTAAAAAGGCAAATACCTATTAAAAAGGCAAATACCTATTAAAAAGGCAAATACCTATTAAAAAGGCAAATACCTATTAAAAAGGCAAATACCTATTAAAAAGGCAAATACTTTTTAAAATTGCAAATACCTATTAAAAAGGCAAATACCTATTAAAATAACAAATACCTATTAAAAAGGCAAATACCTATTTAAATTGCAAATACCTATTAAAAAGGCAAATACTTATTAAAAAGGCAAATACCTATTAAAATTGCAAATACCTATTAAAAAGGCAAATACCTATTAAAAAGGCAAAAAAACCTATAAAAGCAAATTAGCTATTAAAATTGCAAATTACTATTAAAATGGCAAATACCTATAAAAAGGCAAATACCTATATTAAATTTGCAAATACCTATTCAAAAGGCAAATATTTATTAAAATGTCAAATACCTATTAAAAAGGCAAATACCTATTAAAATTGCAAATACCTATGAAAAAGAATATTACCTATTAAAAAGGCAAATACCTATTAAAATTGCAAATACCTATTAAAAAGGCAAATACCTATTAAAAAGGCAAATACCTATAAAAAATGCAAATACCTATTAATATTACAAATACCTATTAAAAAGGCAAATACCTATTAAAAGGCAAAAACCTATTAAAAAGGCAAATACCTATTAAGAAGGCAAATACCTATTAAAAAGGCAAATACCTATTAAAAAAGCAAACACCTATTAAAATTGCAAATACCTATTAAAAAGGCAAATACCTATTAAAAAGGCAAATACCTATTAAAAAAGGCAAAAAAACCTATTAAAATTGCAAAAATACCTATTAAAAAGCAAAGTACCTATAAAATTAGCAAATTACGTAATTAAAAAGGCAAACTTTATTTAATAAGGCAAAATTACCTATTAAAAAGGCAAATACCTATTAAGAAGGCAAATACCTATTAAAAAGGCAAATACCTATTAAAAAGGCAAATACCTATGAAAATTGCAAATACCTTTTAAAAAGGCAAATACCTATTAAAAAAGCAAATACCTATTAAAAAAGCAAATACCTATTAAAATTGCAATAACCTATGAAAAAGGCAAATACCTATTAAAAAGGCAAATACCTATTAAAAAAGCAAATTTCTTTTAAAAAGGCAAATACCTATTTTAAAAAAAGCAAAAATACTATTAAAAAGGCAAATACTTAGTGAAAAGGCAAATACCTAATAAAATTGCAATTACGTATTAAAAAGGCAATTACCTATAAAAAGGCAAATACCTATTAAAAAGGCAATACCTATGAAAAAGGCAAATACCCATTTAAAATGCCAAAAACCTATTAAAAATGCCAAATAATCTTATTAAAAAGGAAAATAACCTATTAAAAAAGGCCAAATTACCTATTAAAAAGGGCGATTAACCTATTAAAATGCGAATACTATTTAAAAAGGCAAATTACCTAATAAAAAAGGCAAATTAACCTATTAAAAAGGCAAATTAACCTATTTAAGAGGCAAATACCTATTAAAATGGGCCAATACCTATTAAAAAGGCAAATACCTATTAAAATTGCAAAATACCTATTTAAAAAGCCAAATATTTTTTAAAATGGCAGATATACCTATTAAAAAGGGCAAATACCTATTAAAATTGAAAAAACCTATTAAAAAGGCAAATAACCTATTAAAAAGGCAATAATAACCTATTAAAATTGCAAATACCTATTAAAAAGGCAAATACCTATTAAAAAAGGCAAATACCTATTTAAAAAATGCAAATACCTATTTAAATTACAAATAAACCTATTAAAAAGGGGAATACCTATTTGGAAAAGGGCGAATAACTAATTTTAAAAAGGCAAATACCTATTAAGAAGGCAAATACTTATTAAAAAAGGGGCAAAATACCCTATTAAAAAAAGCGATCTTTAATAATGCCACACAATCCATATTAAAAAAGGTAAATTTTACTATTAAAAAAGGCAAATACATATTTTAAAAAGTTAGAAATACTGATTAAAATTGCAAATAACCTATTAAAAAGGCACCGTATTTAAATTTGCAATTACGTATTTGTATGAAGGGCAAATACTTTTTTTAAAAGGCAAATACTATTAAAAAAAGGCAAAGACCTAATTAAAAAGGCAAATACCTAAAAAAGGGCAAATACCTATTAAAAAGGCAATAACTATTAAAAATGCACAATACTTTTAAAAAGGGCAAATACCTTTAAAAAGGCAAATACCTATTTAAGAGGCAAATACCTATTTAAAATTGCAATAACCTATGAAATAGGCAAATACCTATAAAAGGCCAAATTACCTATTAAAAAAGGCAAAAACCCTATTAAAACGGCACATACCTATTAAAAATGCAAAATACCTATTAAAAATGCAAAATTAACCTATTAAAAATTGCAAATATCTATTTAAAAGGCAAATACCTATTAGAAGGGCAAATACCTATTAAAGGCAAATACCTAATTTAAAATTGCAAATAACCTATTAAAAAGGCAATAACCTATTTAAAAGGCAAATAATTATTAAAAGGGCAAATACCGTATTAAGAAACAGGTAATTACCTAATAAAAAGGGCAAAATTACTTATTAAAAAGGCAAATAAATATTAAAATTGCAATACCTATTCAAAAGGCAATTAACCTATTTAAAAGGGCCAAATAACCATTAAAATTGCCAAATACCTTCAAAAAAATCAATTGCCTATTAAAAGCAAAAATACCTATTTAAAAGTAGCAATACCTAAGTAAAAAGGCAAATACTAATTAAAATTGCAAATACCTAGTTAAAAAAGGCAAATATTTATTAAAATGACAAAATAACCTATTAAAAAGGCAAATACTATTAAAATTGCAAATACATTGAAAAGGCCAATAACTATTAAAAAGGCAAAATACCTATTAAAAATTTGCAAAAATACCCTATTAAAAAGGATATAACAAATTAAAAAGTTCAAATAACCTATTAAAAAAATGCAAAATACCTATTAAAATTACAAATACTTGAAAAAATTAAACCACCTATTAAAAAAGGAAAATACCTATTAAAAAGGCAAATACTATTAAAAAGGCAAATACCTATTTAAAATGGCAAATACCTATTAAAAAGCAAATAAACCTATTTAAATTGGCCAAATACCTATTCAAAAAGGGCAAGATATTTTATTAAAAATTGCAAAATACCTATTAAAAAAAAGGGCAAATACCTATTAAATGCAAATACCTATTAAAAATTGCAAATACGTATTAAAAGGCAAATACTTATAAAATTTGCAAATACCTATTAAAAAAAGGCAAAAATACCTATTAAAAAGTGAAATATACCTATTAAAATGCAAATAACCCATTAATATACAAATTACCTTATAAAAAGGCAAAATTACCTATTAGAAACAGGCAAATACCTATTTAAAAAGGGCAAAATTACTATTAAGAAGGCAAATACTATTAAAAAGGCAATACCTATTAAAAAGCAAAATACCTATTAAAATTGCAAATTACTATTAAAAAGGGGCAAATACTATTTAAAAGGGGGGCAAATTACTAATTAAAAAAATTTGCAAAATACTATTAACATTGCAAATACCGTATTAAAAAAGCAAAATAAACCTAATAAAATTGGCAATACGTATTAAAAAATGGCAAATACTTATTTTAAAGGCAAAAAACCTATTAAAAAGGCAAATGTCCTATTAAAGAAGCAAATACCTATTAAAAAGGCAAAATACCTATTAAAAAGGCAAATACTATTGAAAAAGGTTAAAAATACCTTTTAAAAAGGCAATAACCCTTTTAAAAAAGGGCAAATTACCTATTAAAAAGGCAAACCCCTATTAAAATTGCAATTACCTATTGAAAAGGCGAAATTACCTATTAAAAAGGCAAAATACTTATTTATACAGCAAAATATCCTATTAAAAGAATAGAAACATTAAAAATGCAAATACTATTAAAATGCAAATACCTATTAAAATTTGCAAATATCTATTAAAAAAAGGCAAATACTATTTAAAAGGGCCAAATTACCTATTTAAAAAAGGCCAATACCTATTAAAATTGCAAATAACCTATTAAAAAAGGCCAAATACCTATTAAAAAGGTTAAATTACCTATTAAAAAGGACAAATACCTTATTAAGAAAGGCAAAATACCCCTATTAAAAAGGCCAAAATACCTATTGTAAAAAAGGAAAATACCTATTAAAAATTGCAAAATACCTATTCAAAAGGAAAATACCTATTTAGAATAAAAAATACTATAAAATTGAAAAAGCAAAGAAATCAAAATACCTTATTAAAAAGGCAATACCTATTAAAAATTGCAAGAGTACCTGATACAAGAGGTCAAAAAATTCAACCTATTAGTACACAAATAAGCGAGCTAATTTATTAACCATGATTATACCAAGCTGCTCATAAAAAGGTGGTAAACCACCTATAAAAAGTAATTGTCACTAGCCAAGTAAATATATCTCATATGTAAATTATAATGTGGCATTAGATATCTACATATATAAATGAAAAATGAGAACTCATTATCAATTAATGGACTATTAATTAACCTTTAAGGCCGTCAAATAAATTACTAATTAAATTTCCAATATTTATGCAGAGAATACCTAGAAATACAGGAAATATGTGTCTATAAGTTAATAAATTAAAAAGGTTAGAAGTGATGACTATTAATAGAGGAACAAGAAAGTATCCATATTAAAGAAGGCATAAATTAAACCTATTATATAAAAAGTGTCCATTAGAATTACTGTATATATAGGGAAAATTAATCCAATGATAAAAGATTGTGACACAAAGATAACCTAATAATTAAAAAAGGGCAAATGAATTACGCTAATTAATAAAGGGGCTAGGTCAAATAATACTCTTTTTAAACCCACCGGAAGGCAATCCCAATACTTATTTGACTAACCATATTGCGGACTAACACTATGAATTAAAAGGTCAGATTACCTATATGAAATAAAAGGCAAAAACACATAATAAAAAGGGAAATACCTATTAAAAGGGCAAATATATAACCTAATGAAAATAAGAGGGACATCCAAAAATAACCTATTAAAAATGGCACCCGAAAACCTACATTAACATAGAATGACATAGATTCTTATCTAAAGGCAAAAATGAGCCTATATTAAATCGACTGGGCTAAATTAACTCCTAATTATGAATAAGGAGCCACATAAGTACTCCTTAAATAGTAAAATTGTGTGCAAATAAATCTTATTAATCCAAAGGCAAAATTTATCCATGATTTCAAATATCAGGCAAATATACCTATAATTAAAACAAAGGCACAAATAAACTATTACAGAAGGCAAATACCTATTAAAATGGCAAAATTATCTTTTAAAAAGGAAATACCTATAAAATTGCAAATAACCTATCAAAAAGGCAAAAATATTTTTAATGGCAATCACTATTAAAAAAAGGGGCAAATAACTATTAAAATTTGCAAATACCTATGAAAAAGGCAAATACTATTAAAAAAGGGCAAATACCTTTTAAAATTGCAAATACCTATTAAAGGCAAATACCTATTAAAAAAGGCAAATACCAATTTAAAGTGATCTAATGCAAAATTATAAACCTTTTTTGCTAATCATACATAAATATACCGTATAAAATAAGCGTCAAAAATGCGTAGTTGAAACCCGGCTGAAAAATTTATATTTTAATAATAGCCTATTAACAAGAGAAGGGCAAATTACACTTATTGTAAGAAAGAGCAGTAAACATAAATTATAAATAACATATAAAATCTAGGCCAAAATTCCTTTATTAAACCACGGAGAGCAAGAAATCAAATACCTTTTAAAATTGCAATAACCTACTAATTATAAGAATAATATGAAAGATCATAATACCTTATATATATAATATTATATGCATATGAATTACCTATTTAAATAATAGGATCTAATACTCATATTTGAGCAAATTGGATTCCACCCGAATAAAAATCCAACTAAAGTTAAATAATCAGGCAAATACCTCTTTACTATTATAGAATTTTGAATTAGCATATTCACTATCGGGTATTGTGCAATTGACTGTTATATTCATAGGCAAATTCTAATAATACAATTTATTTATATAATTAATAAGAGTTGGGTAGATTTACCTTATTTGTACAACAATATATAACCTTCTTATTATAAAAAAAAATGGCACCCGATACCTATTAAAAAGGAAAATACTTATTAAAATTGGCAAATACCCATTTAAAAGGCAAATACCCTAGTTTGAAAGGCCAGGTACTTATATAAAGGTTGAAAAAAAACCATTCAAAAGAATTTTTAGCTCTTTTAAACAAAAATAAAATAACCTATTAAAATATAAAGACAAAAACCTATTATAAAGGCAAATACCTACTATTAAACAACGTATCCTAGATAAATATATGAAGATGTACTAATTAAAAAATTGCAGAGCTTGTATTTTCATGCTGCAAAATAAATTATTGATCACAAAAATAACAACATATTTCAAAAAAAACCATGTAAGCAACAATTAATATATATTTAGCATATATTTATATATTTATGAGAAGACATATAATATCCTCATATATACCAACGCTGTATACAGATTATAACCTAATACCAATACAAATGATGATTGAAGTAATATAATTAACAGAGTTAGTACACCTTATTTAACAAATTATATTTATTCCAAATTATACAAAAATATAAGGAAAATATATTCCATCAAAACAACACCAAAAGCCTATATGTACCTATTGATACGAACGCTATGATGAATACTTCAACTTACACATTTTCAAGAACGATTTTATTCTAGATTCAAGTGACGGAGTGTAAGGTTAAAAGTTATATCCAAGGTATGCAAATACTACTTTAAAAAAGGCACAACATACTATTAAAAGGGTGCTCGACTAAATTCTAAGTTAAACAATAAGTAACTTAAATTTAGCATTTAGGTTATTTGTTGTTGGCTCCAGAAGATAATCTATACAATTTAAATATCAAAATGAAGTCGAATAATGAATCCTATATATGAGAAAGAGAGCATATATAATTACTTTGTATATAAATAACATGGTGGAAAAATATTCCTTTTCTCCAAATAATAAATATATAAGCATAAATATTAGTTAAATATCAATCAAAATTAAACCGTATGTAGAAAAAGACATAATAACCTTATTAAAAAATGCAAAAAACTACCTATAATAAAATTAGCATTATTATAATATTTTATTATAAAATAAGGCAATAATATAAATTATTTTGTAGAAGATTAATAAAATACTAATAATATAATAAATATGTTAATAATAATATCACTTTATTTTAATATGAGCAAATAACCTATTTATAAAATTGAGGAAACTTCAAGTACACAAGATACCTATTAAATAAAATAGTCTATTATAAATTATAACTATTAAAGGCAAATAACCTTTAATTTAAGTATAAGGCAAAATATAACCTATTATAAAATGGTCAAAATATGAAGTTAAAAAGGCCAAATACTATTATAAAAAATGGCAAATAATAGAAGATTTATAAGTAGCCCAAATTATATTATTTAATATAAATGGCAAATACCTATTAAAAAAGGCAATAAATTACCTATTAAAATATTGCAAGCAGAGTTTAATTAATAGGTAAAATAACGGCATTTAGCTTGTCATTAATGAATTTAACTTAATAATTAAACAACATAAAAAATCTATTAATAAATGGTACAAAATACCTATTAAAAAAGTGACAAATTTAACCTAATTATAATATGCATAATAATAAATACCTTAATTAAAAATTTTAACAAATACTATTAAAAAGGCATAATATAATCATATTGAAAAGTAGCGAATACCTATAAATAAGTGTCTCAAAAATATCCTTTTAAGATATTTAGGCATAATTATACCTATTAATAAAGGGCAGTTAAATTACCTATTAAAAAAAAGGGCAAAATTACCTTTTTTAACATTGATACTGACCTATCCAAGATGCGAAACAAAAAGGATCTGTTGAAATGTAATATAAAGCTGTTTTGAATATATAAAGGCAATATATACTCCTATCAAAGCACATAATAGAAATACTTTAAAAAACTTCACACATATATTTTCATATCATAGTAATATATATTA
>JABUQX010074251.1:27500-43590 GCA_015478945.1 Trachelipus rathkii | reverse complement strand
ATATATATATATATATATATATATATATATTCAACATTAGAAAGTAACGTGGAGTTATAATTAAAAAGACAGACGACCCCTAAAAATCCGTGAATACTATAGTCTCCCTGACTTGGGAAAGCTCGATAGTATCTATGGGTCTTTAAGAACAGTCGGTCTCACATAGGTTAGGGAGACTCGGTAGTACCCATGGGTCTTTAGGGGCTGTCGGTTTTATTTAAGTCAAGGGAACTAGAAAGTATCTTTGGGTCTTTAAGAGCAGTCCGTCTGTTTGAAAGACCAATGAATCGATCAGTCCCTGAAATGACTAGCTCCTAAAGAACCGTTCGTTGATGAACGGCTCACCTTCGGTACAGGCTAAACGGCTCACCTTCGGTACAGGCTAAATGAGCGCTCTTTCAGCAAAAGGGAAAGGTTGAAAGATGTTAGGCATTAACAAAAAAAATCACAAAGGAAGGGTGAAAAGTGAAAAGAAATAGTTTTAAGAACCAAGTATGGGATACCATCAGAACATCTTTTTTCATTAAGGTCAAAGATATAAAAAATTTCATCTTTATGAGATATTACAATATTAGGAGAAACTCCAGAATCGTTTGAAATGGGATTAGATTCAAAGTTATGAGGAATGATATCATCTTTAGCAGAAGATAAGACAGATATGATACTGATTAAGAAATATGAAGAGGAAAAAGGAAAGCTTGATTGACATTTATTGCAAATGAGAGAAAGATCTTAAAGAAAAGAAACAGTACACATTATTGCATCTTCGATGGAAAAAAGAGTATTTATAGTGTTAAGGAGAATATATTTAGTACGATTTCGCGATGAATTAAAGATAGAGTGAGACTCAGGCTTATGAAGACTACGGTTTTTCCGAATGACAAAGGCAATACGAACAATAAATAGCAAGTGAACAAGAAATGATAAACCAAATATTTTGAGTTTTAGTTGAGGGAAATTCATCTATTGTATGAACCCCTCCATGTCTCCCCAATATATATATATATATATATATATATATATATATATATATATATATATATATATATATATATATATATATATATATATATCCAATATATATATATATATATATATATATATATATATATATATATATATATATATATATATTACTTTTTTTACTTTCTCAACCCTGGCCACCCTGACTTCAGAGACGTCACACCGCATCCAGATACCTCGCCGCCTCAACCGCCGCCGCCGCTTTTTGGTAGAGAGTTAGATTGACAGGTGAGTAGAAAGTGGGATATGTTTTCCCGGACCTGGTTACAGTTTGGACAGAAATTTGTGGTTGAGGTTGAATTTGTGTTTGCAATATTGTAGGTTTAGGCGGTGGCCGCATCTTAATTTGGCCAAGGATGACTGACTAGTTCTTGGAGGGGAGTTGAATTCTGGTGCTATTTTTGGTGGATGTTTGTTTAGTATGTCGTTTGGTGGTCTGCGTGTTAGATAGTTTTCTGTTAGTGCTATGTGGATTTGTTTAGTGTATGATGTGTTGTTTAGTGGGGGTGGGATGTTGTTCAAGATTTGTTTGTAAAGTAGAGCTGGTAAAGAAGGAGGTTGCTTAAGTCTGTGGTGGATGGGATTTGAGAGGGCGTTGTGGCATGGATGTTGGGATTTTGAGTTTTTGGCAAAGAAATGTGTGCCAATCATATCCGGGTCATACGGGTATTGTTTTGGTTTCTTCATGTAGTTGCTGTTGTGGTGTTATTGATGTACATCCTGTTATGATTCGTAGTCCTTGGTTTTGTGTTGTTTGGGGTTTCCTAATGTTATTTTTAGTCAGTAGTGGGTGCCAAGTTGGAGAGGCGTAGTTTAGAGTCGGGCGTATGTATTGTTTGTATATTATGATTTATGTCTGTTTATTGTTTGTGATGTCTGTGCCGGCCGATGGTTCTTAATGTTTAGTTTCCTGTTTGCTGATGAAGTTGTGTTGTCTATGTGTTTTGTAAAGGTGAAATGTGGGTCAAGTGTTACTCCGAGGATTTTGGAAGTTTTGTTGAAAGGTATGGTAATGTTATTTAAGTAGATTTAGGGGGTGGGGGTGGGGGTGGGGGTGGCGCCGAGCTGGCGGTCAGTGCTGATTACAGTGAATGATGATTTGCTTGGTGAGGAGGACATTCTGGTGTTTGTTAGCCATGTTTTGAGTTGATTGATGTATTGTTGAGTCAGATTTATGGCAGCGTTTAGATTCTGATGTGTAATGGCTATTGTAATGCCGTCCGTGTAAGTTTTTATGCTTATGTGGTTTGTTTGTGGTTGTGGGAGGTCGGCTGTGAATAGATTGAATAATGTGGGAGATAGGACTGCATCATGGGGTACTCCGTTATTAACGTATACTCTTCGGGATTTTGTGTTATTTGTTTGTATTTGTGCCGTTCTTCCTGATAGGAAGTTAGAAATCCATGTAAGATCAAAGTGGATTTTGTTATTTTGTGGGTTAAGTTATGTTGGGGTAATGTATCAAAGTGAGTGGGTTCTAAGTTTAGACCATTGATATATATATATATATATATATATATATATATATATATATATATCTCTCACTGCTCTTAACCTAATAACAACAACATTATATATATATATGCTGCTGCTATATATATATATATAACCTTATATATATGAATTAGTATCAGCAAATATATATCCTGAATCGAAAAGTACCATGCCACGAACCCTAAACCAAATAAGAGCGCTGAAAAAGTGAATAGGTTTGGAGAAAAAAATTAATTTTGAACAATGTGACGATTTTGGTGACTATTATTATCAACATGGCATCGCGAAAAGACACTTGGGATAAAAAAATAAATCTTCATCTAAAAAAGCAGAATATATATATAATCTTATAGCCAGTAGCCCACCTTAGCAATAATATGTAGCATGTAGCATAGCCTTAATATAGCCCAACCAACATAACTCCTGTATGTATAGCAACAACCTTTCAACTAACTAACCTTCATTGTAACAACATGTATGTAGCCTTGGCCAACAACAATAATATGTAACAGCATTTATAAATAATAACAGTATATATATATAACATGTAATATATATATATATATATATATATAGTAACAACAACAACAATATAATATATGTAGCAATAACATATATATAACCAACAGAAACCCCAACCTAATTTGCTTAACGCCAACATATATATATAACCCAATATATTATCTTTGCTATGTATATTTAACCTTGTATGTATATATATATATAACAACTATATATATATATAATAATAATATACTTAATATATCTGCTATCTTATATCTTTTATAACTATATACTTCTATACTATACTACTCTATCATCCACCTTCTTTCCAAGACTGAGGGTAAAGGTGCGTAATATGAATTAGAAACAGAAAAGTAGTAGAAAAGTATGACGCAAGTCAAAGAAAGTCCAAACTGCTTACCGTCCCCTTTATGCCTTTTGGTGAGAACTCGTCGCAGTCAAACAATCCACCCTAGGAGTTCACGAGACTGCGAGGCCCTCACTATGGCTTCTCGTTAATGTAGGGGTTCATCTCTTAGCCCAGGTGGCCACAACAATACCCCCTCACAAAAACCCCGCGTCATTCCTCACAGCCTTGTGCCTTTCTTATTACTCTGCAAACTCACATTACTCTCTCCAGGCATTCCATTACCGATTTAATCCACTTTTTTTGTTTTCCCAGCCGGTTGGTTCTCAGCACCACTATCTCGACATCAACTCTTAATAACACACAATCATACATCGCTTTCATATATATATATATATATATATATATATATATATATATATATATATATATATATATATAGCTTTTATGTTTATATATATATACATATATATATATATATATATATATATTATATATGCTTAACTACTATAAATATTTGAATTGCGTCTAAGCATTAACATACTATATATATATATATATATATATATATATATATATATATATATATATATATAAATATATATATATAATATATATATATATATATATACTTCTTCTCTTTGCAACAACAATAACTTCCTTTGGTTTAAAACAGCATAATATATATAATATAACCTTAACTATAATATATGTATATATATATATATATATATAATATATATATATATATATATATATATATCATTATTTCATAATAAAAGTGACCCTTAGAGAATATTAATATAGATGAATTGGGCCAGTTCGCTTTGAATTACATTATCATTATCATTATTATTATCTTTTCAATACACAAAAGATTGTAACTCTCTCTCTCTCTCTCTCTCTCTCTCTCTCTCTACTCTCTCTCTCTTTATCATCTCTCTCTCTCACTCTCCCTCTCTCTCTCTCTCTTCTCTCTCTCTAGCTCCCTCTTTTTCATATATATATATATATATATATATATATATATATATATATATATATATATATATATATATATATATATATATATATGTTTTTATATATAACCTATGCTATATAATAACAGTCGTATATATATATATATATATATATAGTGTCTTAAAGTGAAATAATTACTTTTGTACTCAATTTAAAGAAAAATAATAACAAAAGAGGATTTGGAACCGAAATACCATATGCTTAAGACTCATGTCATGGTGCTCAAAAAATTAAGAGGAGAAAAAAAAATAATAATTTAAAAAAATAATAACTCGGAGAGAATTAAAAAAAAAATTATATAAGAACAAAAGTCTTAAAAGCTTTCTATGTATTTAGTGTTATTAAGTCTGATAATAGTTGGTCTGTTATAATTTTGGACCGAAATCGAAGATGAACTTTGTACAGTCACAGATTTAAAGATAATAATATTCGTATTTTTCGTTTAGTAAGGTTTTATAGAGATTTTACAGATAATTTTCCCCATATATATATATATATATATATATATATATATATATATATATATATATATATATATATATATATATATACTCATACTTACTTTCTCTTCTTTCTTCTTCTTATACTTGCTGCTCATATATATATATATATCTGCTTATATATATATATATATATATATATATATATTGCATATGAGTGGTTTTTCATGCTAAAATGATATGTAATGATGACGTACCAAAATTTTGCCGTAAAAATATGGAAAATACGTTTAAAAACAAAAACTTTGAAAACGAGAATAAGATGCAAACCTGTTCTTTGATCATAATTAAAACTAAATACCTTGAATTCAACTAATAAATTAAGGAAAAAAATTAATTTTTACTCATTGGTTTAAGGAATGTTCAGAACATATTTTGAAAACATAATTGAATGAAAATTTGTTTGAAACACACCGTAAATGGAACCATTTAGTGATAACTAATATAACCAAGCCCTCGTACCTGCAAAAGAATGCTGTAAAACACGACTAGACTTTAATGCTGTAAAACACCACTAGACTGTAATGTTGTAAAAACGACTAGACCGTAATGCTGTAAAACGTAAAAATAATGTCCCAGAAATTATGTATTCATTCAACATTGCTCTTATTTTTAATGCTATTTTATTATGCAAATATTTTATTTATGATGGACGTTAGACAGGAATATTCGATTACATATTGCAAAATAAGAATATTATAAGAATAATAATATAAAGAATAATAATATATAGAATAAAAAAAAGCTTATAAACCTTTTAATATTTTATTCGCAGTTACGAAAAAGAGGTTAAATTTTACAGGAAAGTGACATAAGTGAATTTTTAGATACGAATGTCGTCAGAAACTAATTTTTTTAAAGCTTTAATGTCGCTAAATGCAAAGTTAGGTTTTATCAATAAAATTAATATATTTGTTTAAAGATCATTAATCATTATCTATCTCTTAATTCATTTTTAATTCTTGGCAAAACCTTAAAGCATGGAAAGATTTTCGAAATCTTTAACTTACTTTAAGATTTATTTTATATTTTCTCTATTCTTATTTCTTTTCTCCACCTCTCTATACCACATTGTCTTATTCATTCTCCTCTATTTTCTTATACATTCAACCCTTCTTCATTGCACATTCCATCTCTCTCTCTCTCTCTCTCTCTCTCTCTCTCTCTCTCTCTCTCTCTCTCTCTCTCTCTCTTTCTTTCTTTCTTTCTTTCTTCTTTTCCTTTCATCTATATACCATTTTCTTTGCATCCTCTCTCTCTCTCTCTCTCTCTCTCTCTCTCTCTCTCTCTCTCTCTCTCTCTCTCTCTCTCTCTCTCTCTCTCTCTCTCTCTCTCTCTCTCTCTCTCTCTCTCTCTCTTTCTATCTCTCTCTCTTTGTTCTTTCTATTCCCTTCATCTACATACCTTTATCTTTGAATCCTCTCTCTCTCTCTCTCTCTCTCTCTCTCTCTCTCCCTTCTCTCCTTTTACCATTCCCGTCTTTTAATAATTGTCTCTCTCTCTCTCTCTCTCTCTCTCTCTCTCTCTCTCTCTCTCTCTCTCTCTCTCTCTGTAACCTAATCTGTAGTCATTATAAGGAATGACACGGCGGTGCAAAGCGCTTTTTCGCCAGGGGGACATTGAAGCTTCGCTCGGAGCAGCTCCAGAAGCGTACACAAAGAATCGCGTAAGAAGGATTAGCGAAAGTATTATTGCCAAATCGAATAACAGTTTCATTAAAGATAAGAAAAAGTCTAATAAATCTTTGCTAGATTGATTTAAGATACAAAATCTTATTTATTTTTATATTTAATTTATATAATAATAACAATAATAATAATAATAATAATAATAATAATAATAATAATAATAATAATAATAATAATAATAATAATAATAATAATATTATTATTATTATTATTATTATTAATATTATGAATGACCAATACATTATTATTATTAATAATATAGTAATATTAATGATAATTTTATAGTGTGTGTGTGTAAGTGTTTGCATGATTATTTTTGTGTATGTGTGTGTGAGTGTGAGAGAATAATTTTGAACTATTCTGTTTGGGAATTATTATTATTAATTGCTTTTTCATATTAATAAAAATATTAAAGTCAATAATAATAATAATAATAATAATAACTCAACAATAATAATAAGGCACGATATATATAATATATATATATATATATATATTTTTCTTATACTGCTCTTATATATATATATATATATATATATATACAACTGCTGCTACATATATATATATATATATATATATATATGCTGCTGCTATGCTGCTGCTGTGTGCATATATATATATATTATTTGATAGGAGGATAATGATCATTAAGTAATTAGGGCAATTGACTTCTTTCCTATTTCGAAGTTTGCATTTTTTGTTTCTTTCCGAACAGATTTTAACAAATTTCTATTCGTTTGCTTATCCGAAAAAAGGTTCTCCTTTCTAAGCCCTCCCTTCCACCCCTTGTAAAATTTTAACGCTTGCTGGATGTATATCGGATTCAAGGTTGGCCGATGCACCGGTCAAGTTCGCTGAGGTGTGACATTCTTGTGTCTCGGTGCTGTACGGTGAGGCGCTGTGTGTTGTATAAATATATAAATGATGTGAGCTGTTGGAGCAGGGCTTCCAGATACGGTACAGAGCGGTGCGGTGCGGTGCGGCCCGATGCGGGTGCCCCAACCCTCATCGGATGTAAAATTCAATCAAACCCGGATGTAAGCCTGAATATCTTGTGCATATTGCAAATATAGATGTGGAGATTCCTTCGATTTTAATACGGTTATTTATGTGCGTGTCGAAGTTGTGACGTCATTAATGCAAAAGAACTTCGCTTCTCTTTTACTGATTGAGGCATGATATAAGCTTCCATCTTTATGCTCTCTAATAATAATAATAATAATAATAATAATAATAATAATAATAATAATAATAATAATAATAATAATAATAATAATAATAATAATAATAATAATAATAATAATAATAATAATAATAATAATAATAATAATAATAATAATAATAATAATTTTATCTGACTACCTTTATTCAAAATAATAATTGGAGTTAAAAGAAAGAAGGGAATAACATTTTTAAGAAAATAGTTTAGCCTAAGAAAAGTTTGGTAATAGGAAGAAGACGAACTCGGAGTAGAAGTCAATATGTGAGTGACTAGGAGAGAGAGAGAGAGAGAGAGGAGAGAGAGAGAGAGAGAGAGAGAAGAGAAGAGAAGAAGAGAGAGAAGAATAGAAAGAGAAGAGAAGGAAAGAGATAAACAGTGACGAAAGAAGAAAGAAGAGGAAAGAGAGAGAGAGAGAGAGAGAGAGAGAGAGAGAGAGAGAGAGAGAGAGAGAGAAGCTTCGATAGCTATGAAAAAAGTTGTAAAGGAGGAAATTTGAAATCTTTTACTCAATTATAGCATTTAAGAAACCTCAAATCTCTTGTCCTTAATATTCAACTTATTGTTTTTGTGATTTTTCTTGTAAGAAGCACATTTTGTTCCTTCGCTAAAATCTTTTAATACAAGAAAAAAAAAAAAATAAATTGAGATTTATGTTGTATTTATCGAAAAATGTTTCAAAAATTGTGATAAATTTAGTTTGAAAAATGGGCGGACGCACGATCTTCTTGACCTTTGACATGTGAAATTGTCCTACATTGTGTTAGTTTGTAAGTTTTGTAATTTTGGATTTTCCAACCTGGCGAGGGTATAAATCCAATTAAAGAAAAGATTTTAAGGAAAGCCATTACTTGCCAACTGCGAAGTCATAGTTTCGTCTGTAGTGTGTTTGCTATATATTAAATAATTGAGGCCACCACAACTGAAATGTAAAGTTAGTGATGTTCTTTATCCTTATCAAAGAATGGGACAAATTCATGTTTGATTGTTAGAGTTTGCCAAAAACAGATTTATTTTGAATCGATTGTTGTCATAAAAGAAAAAAACATAACACGACATTATGAAACAAAGAATGCTGAAAAATTCGATACAGTTCAAAGTCAGTTGCGAATTGATAAAATCGAAGATTTACAGAAGCACTCAAAAGTCCAGCGATTTAAAATTGAAGAGTCGAATGTAGAAAGCGTGACATGTGAAGAGGTAAAACAGATGTTAATAAGTTGCAATGCAAAACTGATTTGAAAGAGATATTCACTCTTGGAGTCTGAAATCTGAATACTAAACATGTTGAAATGGTGAAATAAACATCTCTTAAAAACTCGAAAGCATGCTTTGAAGATGATGTTACACCATTCAATAGCGAAAATCATGAAATCAAAAAAAAAAAAAAAAAAAGGGGGGGGGGAAACCACTTTGAGTTGTAACATCTGAAATAAGAGTACACATTAACAAATTTGTTAAGGATAAATAATGCCAAACATCTCGCACCTAAAGTTTAAAATCCACCTAAAAGCAAGTTTTATTTTTACAATTTTTTTTAACTCTGTAGCTCCCTTATAAGGTAAAAATAGATTTTGTTTAAATACAATTTTAGAGTATAATTTTCATTTGTGTAAATTTAAATAAATGAATTTGTTTTGTTTTATTCATTCCTGTTTTACTACTCTATAAACAAACTAAATGAGTATAAATAAGTCTATAATAATAAGAAAAAATTTAAATTCTAGCTTTGCCGATAAAGTGACCCGTAAACCTTTAGCGAAAAAAAGTTGAAGACTCCCGTTTTTGGTAAGTTCGTAGGGGTTTTGTGATACTTAAAGAAATTCTTCAATCCAATTAAATTCCTTGTTCTTTACAAAGGCTTCGTCCGTTTTTATACATAGTACGGGCCATATGTTTAGGACTTTGAAACTTATACAACTCTTTTTTTAAAGGGTGAAATCAAGGTCCTTTCGTTTTATCAACTATTTCACTCTGACTGACTCCTTCAGTCTCATTCTATCTACTCAATTTTTTAGCATAATTCTCCTTATACTATTCCTATTACAAAGAAGACCAATTTTCTGAACTCGAGTAACATTACTCTTCCTTTTAGGAGATTTGATTTAACAATGACCTCACTCTTAGCTCCTATGCTCATTCTCATTCGTTTATGTTCCCTAATGGTACAACCTGGAACACTTTTCCTTTTATTTCCCAACTTAATTTAATATACACACATTTAAAAGCTGTTCATTGTAGATATATCAGTAAATTTGATTATTTCAATCCACTTTGGGATTGATGTAGACTGCTGACTTTCCACAAGAGCTGACATAATGAATACTGCAAATATGGATGGATAAATATTGTACAACTTTGATAAGAAGTCAAATTAAATTTTTTTGTTCGCCAAATAAAGTAAGCTTTACTTTGAAAACTTTATAAGCCAAGTTGATATAGTTATAGAAATGAAATTAAATATTTTTTTGTAGGTAGTCAATGATTTAATGGAAATATATATATATATTTATAGAAGTGCAGCAGTTCCTGCTGCCGCCTTAAGATGATACAGGTAAGGGCAAATTTTGATGTGCGTTTAATTGTGTTCAGGATATGCCCTTCCAAGTAAAGCTAGTTCTTAAAAAATATTTATATACAATAAACAATTGAAAAGGTTTTTTTCTCTCTCATCTCTACTCGTGCTCTCTCTTCACGAACACACACACCTACACACCGCCTGAATAAGTTTCATATTTTTTTGTCTTTTTCTTTGTGGTTTTGGACAGTAATTATTCCAAGTACTCCAATTCACTTCACCTTTGATTATGATATATATACTATATATAATAGTATAATATATATATATATATTATATAATATATATATATATATATATATATATATATATATATTATATATATATAATATACTATATATATATATATTATATATATATATATATAATATATATATATATTATAAATATTATGTTTGTATATTTAATAAATATAAGATATGTATATATTATCTTTGAAAGAAAAAAAATAACTCATATTTAAGTATATAGGTATACATAAATACACTGTCAAATACGAGTAGATTGACTTATGATTGTACAACCAAACATTGTCGAAATTCGTGCTGTCTCCTTGGCCTTCCCGTGTAGTGGGACAAAAAAATCATTTTGCATTTACTCAATGTCCCTAGGGGGCCCAACTTTAGTTTTTTTTAAAAGGGTTCTTTGACATCGTTTTTTACTATTTTTAAGTTATGAATTTTATATGCTGTTGTTCTTCAAAAATTTGGTTATGTTCTCATTTATTTTTAATACTAATTGAGAGCTTTTTCTGTCTCATTTCAGATCCCAGACTATTCGACGTTTGGATTAAGTCCTGTGGGTGTTGCAGTTGTTATTACTATTTATGCCAAGACGTTATCATGGCATGATCAAAAGGCATAAAGAACAGGCATGCAATATGTCGGTTATCCACACCACTTCATGTCGAAATCAGGCTACCCACTGGACTTGCTGAGGTGTTTTTAGGCAGCTACCAAAGTTCCATCAAGTACGTCAACAAAAGTAGATGCCAAGTGATCATCTAGACAAAGAGTTGCAGTGGCACAGATAGGTTAAGGCATATTATACAAATAAAGCAGGCATTCCAACCAATTTAGAATTTGAAGTGTTTTTAGGTTTGATGAAAGTGAAGAGCTAGATACGTGGGAATGTCAGATGATTTGATGAAATATTCAAAGAAATAAACAATCTTCTCCTATACATATCAAGATAAATAAAATCATTTTCTCTTCTTTTAAACAAGAGCACGTGCAAGCGTAGGTTTAATGAAAATTGGGTTACTAGATGCACTGTAATCAGGACAACTATGTCCCATTTGAAAAAGAAAACATCTGACGTTCTTGAAAATATTGCCTTGATCAAAACACTTCAAGGCAAATGATAAAGGAGAAATGGACAATTAAAAAAATTAAAAATATTACAGTTCTCATCAAGTAGAGGAAATGATACGTCTTCTCTTTTGAAAGGAAGATGAAAATCAAAGATACGCAAAAAAAAAAGTTCTAAATTTCAGTTAATTTATCAGGCATGAGATGAGTGCAGCAAGAAAGAATCATTTCCTTAGAAATCAGAAGAAATGGAAATATTATTCTCATCAAGAAATAGAAACCAGGATCCTGAGTTGTGTAAATAAAGCATGAGAGAGGACAAATGTGAGCAATAGAGATTGCATGTCTCATAGTTAATGCTGCCCCCAAGGACCTCGGACTTCGGTCACCAAAAAACGTTGTTGATCCATAGTAAGTACAACGGAAAGGAAAATACTGGAGAGACCATAACAGTGAGTCAGAAGGAGGCATGCGTGCCAATACAGAGCGGTTGGTCCTGCTATTGAGTTTCGATGGGAAAAAAATAGAATGTGAACACTGTTGCTCGATAGGTCGATGTGCGAGTAAGTTGTTGAACAAGCAAATAAAAGTGCTAGACTGTCATTGCCAGATGCTATGTTACATGCGATCACGTTAGTCCTTAACTCCAGAAGATCTCGAGAATGTTTTAAGTGAAATTCTGAGGTATTATTGGAACACGAACAAGATCTACAGATTACTTTAAGAGCAGTATTGCGATGGAACTCCTGTGAATACTGGGGGGGGCACGCGGGGGGAGGCGGGGGTAACAAGAATGGGAACGATCAATAATCACACTGTTGGATTACGCTTTATAAAAGACACTTAATGGCTCATTATGCAAGTTGCATTTTAATGATACTCGCCACTCAGGAAGTTTATTTGTAGCTTTCGTTGATGATGGGAGAGGAAGGACACTGGCCCATCGTCTCACATGAGAGGACCTATAACCAAACTGCTTCTCATTGATCCTCAGACCAAACCCATCATTTATTTTCAACCAATTCCAGGCTCTGTAGTGTGATGTTCCTGAAACAGTTACTAAAGATCTAAGTTCTGACCAGATGTATTTACTAGAAAATCTGCTTTATAATTCAGCAAGGCGGTACATAAATGCAAGCCTTACAAAATTCACAGCCTACACCCTCTCATTCTTTGTAGAAGATAAAAAATACTTGAATAAATAAAATAAGTTGTATTCTCTGTAGGGCTAGTGGCCTTAAATTCTCGTCATCAAATGAAAGATGTTGCCCCTCAAGTTAAAAAGAATAGAAAAGGGCGTTTACTAATTTCATCGTAATGCCAGTCGCAACAATAATAAAGGCAATAATTCAGATGTATGTGCAATACTCTTCCAAGAGTCACTGTTTTACATTCGTATATAAATTTAAATACTGTGGCCCCCCAGGTAAAAAGTAAATCACAATTGAGATGCATATCCAATCATGATTGTTCATCAAAATTCACCATAATTGGTTTGTTACTTTTCCAATTCAGCGTTCTATATCATCAGTTTACATAATTTTAATACAATGGGTCTGGTACATAAAACAGAAAAGTAGGATACGAGACATGCTTTTTCTTCTTCTGGTAGTAGATCATTAACATTATATTCTAAATTTAAGATATTATGCCACTTCAAGGAAAAAGTTAAAGGTTTTTAACTAATTTTCAGACCTAATTGGGAGGTACAAAACTAACAGACTTCTTGCGATTGTAGGAATATATTCTCGTATGTTGGGTCTCTCAATTAGCGCACGTCGTACATTTGATAATGAATTTAAAATTTAAAAACTCGTTTGCCCTGCGGGTAAAAGTTTACTATAGTGGCGGAAGTCACCAACCCAGGGTATGATTTTTATTAATCCCACATATTTTCATCTGATTTTCAATTCCCAAATATATTTTCGTTGCCCCTATTATGCTGAAGGTTTAGGTGTCAGCGCTTTGTAGCTTTTTTCACTGTCTTACCATCCTGTTAGTTGTTTTTTTGACAAATTTGACGATTCGTGTAACTGCAACTTGCTATGGGCCCCAATGATCGGGTTCTTCATATCCTGCCCCATCCCTTCTGTCAAGTACTATGGTTCTTACAAAAAACGTGATGGTTTTTAAAGTACACACATTGTTCAGTCTTTTTGAATATAGTTTTCATCTACTTATTTTCTACACCTATGTTGGTCAATTAATGATTGTTTTGCAACTGGGGTAAAAAAGTAAAAGGTTTTGTATCCTATCATTTATCAGGGTACTAACTTTTGGCTAAGCAGTTTACAAAAAGAGTTTAAAAAATATACTCTCCGTATAATAAGTGTATAAATTTTCCTTCAGTCAAACTAATCAGTGTTCATTCTCTCGCAGTTCTATTATGAAAATTTTCTAACCTAAAAACCGGATTTGAATCCCCCCCCCATGATGTTAATAAATTTGTTACAAGGCGTCCAAGTACAAAACTGATGCTCTACGGTGAGAGTTTGATCGTTATATTCTAGTTTTAGTATTTTCCTTTCAAATATTTTTACCCAATATTTCAGTTGATCTACCATTCCAGTAGTTCACTTCTCAGTAGATTCATGTTTTGGACCTGTAATAAGCAGAATTTTTTAAAAAAACCTTGAAACCTTATTGGGGGAGGAGTTCATCACAAGAATAAAAGAAAGCCGGGGAAGATATTTACTATACAGCAATGTTGGGTAGTCCTGTGTCAACCAATATATTGTTCTTATTCGCGAAGTCACAGGAAAGAAAATTCCTCACCAAATACTGTTTAGTCCAATGTTACACCGCTGTGTCAAATTAAAAGATTCTCCCCCTCAGCTGTTAACTAAGTTTAATAAAGGAATTACTTTCAATATTATCAAAAGCATCGCTACCTTTATATTTGCGCTGCTAAAATCAAAAACTAACAATCGCGCCACTTCCGTACATGGAACTGTTATAAATAGAAATACCTGAGTAGTGTTGGGATCTCTGTATAATCTGGTTCATAGTTCCGTACTACCTCATTACTATCATCAACTCAAACACTCGCATTGCGCTCCCTCGTTGAATAAAGTACAATAGTTCACCGAACGCTTATTGCATGATTATATTATTCCAATCATATTCATTCAAATAATTGTTGATCCACTCATATTACAAGTTTTATTGTACTTCAGTATTGGGTCACGTTTTCATAAATGTCAATAGGTTGTCATGACCCAAACTTATAATTCATTATCGTACTCTATGCGTCTATACAAGAAAAGTACTGCAACTGATAACATGTTGGTTCTTCTTCATTTATCGTTACTATCTGTACACCCTGTGGCACATTAAAGATTGTTTGCCCATAAGGTAAAAGTTAAAAGGTTACTCAATTTCAGGACCCCTACTTTGAGTGTACAAAAATTTTCGGTTGAAATTAGTGGTTTACTGAATAGTAGGATATCATATCTTTTCAACAAAGGTCACACATGTCGGTTTTCCGCATTCTGTATTAAAATTGTTACTAAAACTGCCCCTCAGCAGGCCGATTCGGTATAGAAAAGTTATCTGGAAGTGCTATACTCATCATACGTTCTGTGCCTATATTCAAATTTCAATATTCATGAATATTTTACCGTATATCTCAGGTTGGTATTTTCAGTAGGATCTCTGTCACTACAAAATATCGTCGATAACATTTGCCTACTAATATATAATACTGAAAAATCACCACTTTCATGGCTACAAAAAAAGTTTTAGTACAATAACAATATAATATACTCAGACAATTGTTTGTTTTCTCTTCTATTTGTAGATATTTGGTACTGTAATTTAAAATCTGTAAAAATTAAAAAGTGAGTACCTAGTCTTTCAAGTAAACAAGTTTAAAAGGGTTACTCTTAATTTTCAGCAACTAATTTTTATTAGTATAAAAAGTTGATAATATATTCTGATAATATTGGATCTATTTTATAAGTACGAGTTTCTTTACATAAGTTTAAAAACTGTTGTCCTCCCAGGTAAAAAGTTAAAAGTTAAAACGGAGATGCATTTCAAAATTAAAATTTTCATTGTCATTCACAAACTTACAAATAAATGACAGAATAATATACAACTTATTTAGAACTTAAATACACAGCATTTTATACATTATTATTTTATTCAGATTTCATGTTGGAAAACGAAGAGTCAATTCCATATATCACAGTAATGGCACTTCTTTTATAGGTATTATATTTACAACCATTGTGTTCTATAATAAATATTGTAGCCCCTCAGTTAAAAAGTTAATAGATTTAATATTTAACGACCATCTATTGATCCGTCTCCATAATAAGAAAAGGTAAAATCATGATTAACTTTGAATCCCTCAATAGTCTCACTGTTCGTACAATTCTATGTA
>JABUQX010074251.1:17500-25000 GCA_015478945.1 Trachelipus rathkii | reverse complement strand
ATCTATCTATCTATCTATATCTATCTCTCTATCCATCCCCCCTATCATTTCACGAGACATATAATGAAATTAATTTCTTATTTTTAAGATAGAAATCATATACAGTATAGATTATATATATATATATATATAAATATAATATATATATTATAGTATTAATATATAATAATATAATATTAATTATATTATATATATATTATATATATATATATATTATTATATTATTATATACTTACTTTAACTTCGCATCCTATATTAATTGGAGGGCCACACTGCTTCCAAGAAGCCGGCTGCCGCCTCTGGGGCGGTTTCCACAGGTCAAGGAATTGAGGTTTTATAGAGGAACGGTGGCGGGGGGCGTCGAGAGCAGGCACCTCAGAAGAAGGTGCTCTATTGTGTCTTGGCATTGTGACATCTAGCGCAAGAGGGGAGGGTGATTGTTGTCTAGTTTGGAATCGTGTATTTATAAGCATGAAGCCCGGGTGGTGAACCTGATCTGCTCCGGAGCGAGGTCCTGATTTGGCCTCCTGACACGTTTCGTTTCTAGGAGAGTTTTGAGCGGGGACTCGGGTGTTTAGTAAAATTGTTATTGGGCCAGATTTAAGCAGGTATGTGCTGGTTAAATGTGTATGGATATGTGTAACATGACCTATTGGGAGAGGGAGGAGGAATTATGTTGTATGTGTTGTTAATAGAATATGAGCTGGTTGAAGAAGGGGGGAATTTTTTAGTCTTTGTCGGGGGTGGGTGGGAGAGAATATTGGTGACAAGGGTTGGGAATGGATTACGTTGTTTTCTGATAGGTTAGGAGTGTGAGTCCCCACCATTCTCCAAGTGTGTGGCAGGATGGGGAGGATGGAAGTTCATCGTGAATGTTGTGAAATTGGGGTGGTTTTTGATGCGCTGTGATAATCTTGAGGGCTGTCTTGTGTGAGCAATTTGTAATTATTTGGTTTCGATTTT
This sequence comes from Trachelipus rathkii, assembly GCA_015478945.1. Classification (NCBI taxonomy): domain Eukaryota; kingdom Metazoa; phylum Arthropoda; class Malacostraca; order Isopoda; family Trachelipodidae; genus Trachelipus; species Trachelipus rathkii. The sequence goes on along the minus strand of JABUQX010074251.1, from coordinate 24,037 downwards.
GAGAGGGGCTGCGGAACCATGCTGTGTTGATGCATAGTTTAAAGTTGTTCTGAGGAGTGGTTTATAAGTTGTGGTGAGTGTGGATTTCCTGTCGCTAAGTTTGTGTTGAGAGAGGGTTCGGAGGGTGTTTAGTTTGCGTTGGGTTGATAAAGTGATTTGGTCGATGTGGGGGTAAACGTCATGTGTGTGGTCATAGGTAAGTCCTAGTATTTTTGGGGTTTTGTTTAATGGCAGGAGGGTTGTGGTTCAGGGTGATTATAGGATGGAGGATTATTGGTGACGTCAGTGGTTAAACAGGGTGAATTGGAGTATTTAAGGGGGGTGCTTTTTCATTCTGTTGAAGCTTAAACCAATTTTCAAAATAGATTGTAATATTTCTTGAGCGTTTATGTGTGTGGCTCTATGTTTACGTCTGGGTGTTGGGAAATAAGACTGATGTCGTCTGCGTTAAGTTATAAGTTTGGTGGATTGGTTGGTGGGGTAGGTTATATCTGCTGTGAAAATAGTTTTAAACAAAAATGGAGAGAGGAAATGGCGCCTGGTGGGACGCGTTTTGTAGTTTGATCGAATGGGAGAGGTTTTGTTTTTTGTATTAAGACCCTTTAGCGAAACGAGTTTGGTGAGGAAATTGGAGAGCCTTTTTTTGTCATTATTTCTAAGGGGGAGTGGAAGGATTTTTGTGTGAGGATGTGTGTGGGGACGGTTTCGAATGCTTTATTTATGTCTATTGCAGTGAGTATAGATCTATGGGAAGGGGATTGGTGAAGCCATTAATGATGTGTTGTGTGAGGGAAGGTTGAGGGCTGTAATATGTAGGAGTGGATTGCTTTTTTGATTCCGTGTATGGAAATCTGGGAGATGCAATGGGGTTGGTGGAAATTTTGTAGAATTAATTTCTCTAAGCAGTTTACTAAGTGGAGCAAAGCAGAGAGATTGGGCGGTAGGAGGAGGGGGAGTTATGGGTCTGTTTTTAGGGTTTTGAGTTTGGAATTATTTGAAATTGCTTGCTTCCAGATTGGGGTTATGTAGTTGAGCTGCCATGATTTGTTAAAGATTTCTGTAATTGGGAGAATTGTTTTTTCTCCAAGGTTTTAAAGTGTTTAGGTTGGATATGGAGTCCTGGACCTTGTTCGCTGTTGAATTTTTTGAGGGTTTTAATGGCATCTATTGTCATGTTGGTTGTGAATGGGGTTATGAGGGTGTGGGTCTAATTGGAGTTTTCTGAGTTGTTTTTTTATTTTCCTGTTATTCAGGGTGGGTTGGTTTTCGAGAGATGTTGGCATAGTGTTTAGCGAGACTTGTCTGAATTGTTGTTTTGGGAGGGAGGGAGTTGTTGGGTAAAGATGGGATTCGTGGGATTGTGGGGGGTTGTTTTGAGAATTGTTTAATTTTTTAATGACTTGCCAGGTTTTCTTATTGTCTAAGCGATGAGATGTTATGTTGTAAGGATTGCTGAAAACTTTATTGGTAGTGTGTGGTTATGAGGTGGATATTGAGTGTTTTGGTTTGTTATTTGTTAGAAATGTGTGGGGTGTACGGGTTGAGTTTTCGAAGGTGAGTTTCTTTGTTTATGAGTTGGTTAATCTCAGGGTTGAGTTTGGGGGGTTGTATGATTTCCTGTGGCCTTTGGGTATATAGAGGTTTGCTGATTTAATGAGATTGTATTGTTTAAGTGAATAATGGAGGTGTGTAGGGAAGTTGTGTCGTGGATTGGTATTGGGTTAATATGGGTTTCTATATGGTTAGTAAACGCGGGCCAGTTTGCTTTTTTATAGTTAGTGTATGTAGGGAGTCTTTGTGGGGATTGATGAGGGTGAGTTTATGAGAAAATAAGAATAGGAACGGTGGTCCGATTGAAGTCAGTAAACGATGTCCCAGGTTAGTAGGGGATGTAGGGAGGGGAACAGAATGTTAAACCTGTCTGGGGAAGTTAGGGGAATTGTGGTGTAACTTGCGGGGGATTACGGGTGGGGAGGTTTTCTTGGAGTTTACAGGATATGTAGGGATTCTAATTCGTTAAGGATATGGTTGCTCGGGGGTCAGGAAGGGTAACTTTGTTACCCATGCGTGTGGTGGCGCGTTGAAATCGCCTCGGAGGATGATGATTTGGGAATTCGTTATAATTGATAGGGGTTGGAGGTTGTTTTGGGAGGGGATTTGGAGAGGTGGGGTGGCGAATATTAAGATATTGAAGAGTTATATGTGGTTTCTGCTTCAGGAGGATGGAGCCAAGATTGGATTTTATTCAGAAGCTTCTGGAAACAAAATGAGGTGGTGTCGTTAGTTGTATTTGTGTAAGTGAATTTGTTATGGATCAGTGTTAAGAGGGAGTGTATGTGGGGGGTCTGAGGGAGTGTAGTTGATGGCGTCATAACCGTAGAACGTGGGGGGTGGGGTGTTTTGGGGGAGGGAGGCCTTCGTGGATTGATTGGCTATGTGGATGTATATTTTTTAAGGAAATGGTTAAGTTCTATAGCTTTATTGGTTAGGCCGTTAATATTAATTGTAATATGTTGAGTTTTAGGGGGTTAGTTATTGGAGGGGGAGGATTTTGAATGATAGTCGGGAGTGGGGTTACAAGTTGCACAGGTGTAGCCTGGGTTATTTCTGGGGATAGTTAGAAATGGGGAGCAAGGTCAGGTGAATCCACTCACGGCAAACTACACATTGAATGCTGTTTAATCCAACTCGTTGTTGACAGATGGGCAGTATATCTACGGGACCCGTGTTTCTCTCGACATCACCCGACCGAAGGAGGAGAAGTCAAGGAAAGAAAAAAAGAAGCAGACAGAAGAGATAGATAGAGATATTTTTTGAGTGGAAAGCTAATGAAGACAGAAAAAACCAAAGACATTTTTTGACCTGTGGTTGCCGGCGTCTCAGCGATTGGCTCACGTTATCAGTAGACCCTCGGGTGAGGGGGTATTGGAATGGTGTTCTTGCTCGCTGTATAATATATATATATATATATTTATAATATATATATATATATATATATATATATATATATAGTAAATAATATATATATATTAGTATATACTCTTCCTTAGTATATATAATATATTTATATACATAATAATAATATATATATATATAATATTACCTATATATATATATATATAAATATATATATATATATATATATATTATATATATATATAATAGAAATATAATATATGTGTGTGTGTGTGTGTGTGTGCTGTGTGTGCGAGTGTGCGCGCCTGATCATTAGCTATTTAATACAAATAAAGAACAAAGGATCCATCATCTTTATTTACCTCGAGTTAAATTGTCAGGAAACATCTCTTTTTTCCCCCATCGCCAAAAAGAAATATAAAAATTTTTGACTAGTATTTAGAAATGCATTTATCATACTTCCAATATAAGTAAATATATAATAAATAAAAACAGGAGTATATGTGGGAGGGTCATTAATAAAAAAACAAATAAAAAAATAAAATATATAATACATTAAAACATGAATTACAAAAAAAAACGGTTTTGTTAAACCCTTCAGGAATAACTCAGAAAACTGTTTCCAATTCTATCTTTTTAATCCATCTATAAAAAATATTCAGGGACTTTAGTTAAAATAATTGTGGGAATAAATTTGCAAATTACCTTTTAATAATAATAATAATAATAATAATAATAATAATAATAATAATAATAATAATAATAATAATAATAATAATAATAATAATAATAATAATAATAATAATAATATAATAAGTAAGTAACTAATAAAATTTAATCACTCCGGAGCTCTGATTAAAATACCAATAAATTTTATTTAATTAAGGTAGAAAAAACACTTATTATTATTATATTATTATTATTCATATCCTCTATCCCTCTAACCTCGATATGTCCTCGATAGTGAATCTGGGTCTCCGAGCTTTTCCTCTCTGTACAATTATGTATATAATAGTCTGTCCTATACTCTTGTAGAAATATACTATACCGTGCTCTCTCCTCCTCTCTCTCTTCTCTCTCATGCCTTAATTTATGAGATGTGATGTGGATACTCTGCTTCGTATAATATCATATTGATTATATTAATTATTACATATTATTATCTATTGATTATTTAAATTATATTAGATTATATAATTCGGTGATTCATGAGACTCAACGTAATTGCTGGGTCCAAACTATAATTGATGGGACTCCAACTAACATTGATGCCTCTCTTCTCTCCCCATAGTGTGGATATATATAGAGTGTAATCTATTATTATTAAAAATTATTAATTATAGGTGTGGATTTCTAAGATTGATGTATTATTATTATTATTATTATTGATTTATTATTATTGTGCTATCTCTATTTATTCATTTATCATTATCATTCTAATCATTATTTTATTTATTAATAATTATTATTATTTGATTATTATTATTATTTTATTATTATATATTATTATATTATTATTATTATTATGTTGCTCGGCCCTTGGCATTTCATAAATATGCAGGAGCTAAGTGTGTGTTCGTCGATATCTCACCAAACAATAAGAACATCTCGTAGACACGCTCCTCACGTACATTGTCTGACTGCATATCGACACGATATATGTATATGCAACAACCTCCTACACTCTTAAAGCGAGAATGGAATTGACTTCTGTACGCTGTATTTCATCTTACATACATCGTAATTCCCAGTTACCCTCATTTGCATCTTTTAGACTTGCATTATATGCAATCGCTGTGTAGCACATGAGCAGGCCATCGCTATATTCGACTGGGTACTGTACTCTATATACTCAACTCTCTATAGTTCACTCGGTGGTGGGAGGCTAATGTTGAGACTCTCAATTGGTGAGTACAGTGACCTCTATATGAATTATAGTCCGTGGATACCCGATACATCTCGATGCCTTAAAATAATACGGATCGTGGTATAAGTTCATTATATCCGATCTCATCCGTGTCGACGAACACTCACCTCAGCTCATAGCACTTAGTCCTCACTCTCATCATGTCGACTCATCTCTCCTCTATATCGTCACGATCGCGCATATCAATGTGTTCACTACGTGAGACTATATGGTGTAATGTTTAGTCAATATCTTCGTCACAGCCAATAGCATTCTCCAGCTCTACGCTATACAGGATCTAACATTATACTCACTCTTAAGCGATTTGCATTATATACTCTCTCCTCCCTCTATAGCTTTCATCCCCCTGAGCGATGGTGTCCCTTTATCCCTAGTCCCTTAATCATGTTAGTCTTATATAATCTCTGACTTCATAATATACTCGGGGACGTGGTGCTCAGCATATTCTTACTAAATAAGATGCTACTAGATGACTCATACACCGCCTCAATGATATATTTATTTTGTTATAGTTATAACTTTATTTACTAGTATATCATAAGTGTCAGGGTATCGATGAGATATGCACCTTTAGAAGTACAATGTGACATATAAAAACTTTTTCTAGATCTCAATATTGTATTAGTATAATAATTATACATATATTATTAATATATATATATATACTATTATATATAATTTATATAACTATATTTTTGTATATATATAAATATTTTATAGAATCACTATTATATATAAATTATATATATATATATATATACATATATTTAATATAATATCGATATACTGATGATGATAATGATATATTATATATATATATATTATATGCCAAATAGTATTAATAATATAAAAATTATATATATATATGTATATTATAGTATATAATATTATATATATATATATATATATATAAATATATATATATTATATACTATTATTATACATATAATATAACATAATTATAATTAATTAGTATTATTATATATATATATATCATATATATATATATATATAATTTTATAGCTATATTATATATATATAATATAATATATATTAATATATACTATACATTTATTATATATCATAAAAGATATTAATACTATTAATATATATTAGTAGATATATTTTATATTATTATATAGATCTATATATATATATATAATTTATATTATATATATTATATAATACTCACCATATATGATATATATATATGATATAAAATATATTTTTACATACAATATATTTATATATATAGTATATATATATATATGAGGTATTAAATACAATTAATATTTATTATGTGAGTACCTATAATCGTATATATAGTTTAGTGTGTGTGTGTGCAGCACTTATTATATCCTATTTCTATTTTAGATATTTAATAAAGTGACTCTAACGAGGCTCTTTTTAAAGCAGAGGAAATCTCCTACACATTATGGACATTTAAACGTTTCCTCTCACAAATTATTTTTTATTAAAAATATGTATTTTTAAAATAATTAACTCACTGCCTATTATTTATATAACTATATTTCAGAATATAAAATAATATATCTATAAAATGTATCTCACGAACTGTAATAGAATTGTTTGCTTATATAATACCAAATTCTCTTTTCATCAAAATATTTAAACCACACCCACTCCAATATATATAATACTATAATATATATATATCATATATATATATAATA
>JABUQX010074251.1:0-12500 GCA_015478945.1 Trachelipus rathkii | reverse complement strand
AGAAACAGTTTATCTTGTATAATATAACCAAACAAACTCTCGACCAAGCATTTTTATTCACAAGAAAGCGAAGCAAAAGTTTCTTTTTCGTTTCAGGAAATATGATTCTTTATTTTCTTTTTTTTTTTTTTAACGGATGCATTACTTTTGTTCTTTTTTTGGGCAACTAATTTTTTATAGGGTTACATTTTTAGTTTTTTTTTAGGTTGTATTTTTTTTTTTCTTCTTTATGTTTTTGGTAATTTTTTGTTTTTTCTTATTTTTAAACCGAATTATGGTACTCTTTTGTTCTTTTTTTTGTATACTTTTTTTTAATGGTACTTTTCTTCTTTTTGGGTAGGTACTTTTTTCTTCTTTAAATTTGATAATATTTTTCTGGTTATTTTTCTTATTTCTCTCAAGTGGGAACGCTACCTTCACGAGCTCAGGGAGTTTGGTCTCGATTTCTTTGTAAAACTCCTTTGGAAAGCTACACAGACTCGTATTTTTAAAATAAATTATTCTAGAAGTTGAGAAAGAAGATTCTAAAACAGTCGCTATGCATATACCTCTGTCGGACACGACTATATTAATATAACTCAAATATCTACTACGCTCCTCTCAGCCATGGCATAGTCCTACCATATATAAAATATACCTCCTCCTCCTCAGGCCTTGATTGACTCCATCTATATCTCCATCTGTGACGTCGCCCTCGTAGTGAATATACGTTTTCATATATATATATATATATAGTTATTAATCAATTATATTATTACTATAATATAATATAATATAATACTCAATGTATATATCTCCGCCGAGGGCAAACAGAATTTAATGCTGCTTAAAATGTTGATACTGTTTATAGTTATTTGATTATTATTTCGTTATAATTGTAGGAAATTTTACTGCAAGGGGTTAAACTTTAAGATGTTCAGCCAATGTGTTGTTTGTGTGTGCTGTGTATTTATGTATGCGATGCCCAAAGTTCTATATAAGGAATATAGAATTGTATATATATTATATATTAATTATTAAATAAGCTACCTAATATTAAATTAATAATTATAATAATATATAATAATTATATTATAACTATATATATATATAAATACTATATATAATTGAGCTTATAATTTTATGAATTATAATAGATAAGTAAATTATTGCTATATTTGTAAAAAATATCTCAGATGCATAGTTATTATATAAAATATATTAATATTATTTATTTATAAATTATAATTTTATATTATTATAGCTATATATTTATATTATATTTACTATAGTATCAAGCAGCGAAAGTAGTTATATATTAAGTAGTTTATATATATATATTTAATTAAGTAGTATATAAGTATATATATAATATATAAGTAAAACTTAAGTATATATATAATATATAAGTATATATATAATATATTATATTATATATAATTATATATAAATATATATATAATAGTAGTTATAGTAGTATTATTAGGTAATAATTGTAACAGACTTAATAGAAGAATTAGATACAGAGCCTGAAATATGTGTTAACAATTCATTTTAGATTACCTTATTGTATTTTTTTTAGTACTTTAGTCATTAATGATTATTAGTATCTCATGAACTTTACATAGTATATAGGTGTTAAAATTTCATCGTGTTCAAACTGCATTTCTTGGTTCATTAAGCTTTAAACGTCTCACATATAATTTGAATATTTCCAATCTCTACCGTGCTGGGAGTACGAGTAGTTGAGAGGAGAGAAGGGGGCGACGCTAGCGAGATGATTGTGACAACAAGTTGTGTGCTCTCCCTCCTCTCCGCTCACCTAAATCTTTGACGACTCTATTCCTAATTTTTAATTTATTTTTATATATATCTAATTATAATTTTTATCTTCATTTTCATTTTCATCGTAACTATTACAGTTTCTTCTGTCACTGTTCTACTCTCTTAAATATTTAATTATTATTATATTATATTATTATTAATTAATATTGTACTTATGTATATTTATTTTATGTTTTATAATCAGTTAATTTATATTTAATTATATTAATTCTTGATTTTATAAAAGAGGATATTATTATATTATATTATTTTTTTATATAATTAATATTATTAATTTAATATTAATTATTGATTAATTAATTTTATTATTATATTATAAATTATTATTATTAATTTATGAGTGAGGATTCTTAAGTATTTGCTATGACATTACCGATATATGATAGAATATAATATTAAGGAAAATATCGTATTTTTGTCTGTGACAATTCCTCGCCGCGAAAAAAATACATATAGAATCCTCTGAATACGCCATCATGTATATCTCAGTTTATAATCTATCCATATATTCAACCTAATGTTTATAAATTTCACAAAATTATATTCAATAATTAAATTGAGATTTATATTATATAAAATATTTAATATTATATTTGTTATATTATATATATATTATATATATATAATATATAATATTATTAATATTAATTAATAATTAATATATTAATATATATATATATATATATATATAATAATATATATATATATATATATATATATATTATATATATTATATAAATATAGATATATATTAATTAATATATAATAATAATATATAATATTAACAATATTTATATAAAAATTATCAGGTATAATATATATTTATATTATATATATATTTAATAATATATATATAATATATATATTAATAATATATATTATATAGTATATATATATATATATATATATATAATATATATATTAATTAATATTATATATATTATTAATTAAATATATATATATATAATAATATATTATAATATTACCCATTTTGGCTATCATTATATATGGTATGTATATTGGTAGAATCATTTTACACAGTAGTATAATATATACCTATATAGGTTCTCACTTTATATTACTGTTATTGACGAGTTCAATATCCACACTCTCAAACTCTCCATAGATTAATACATAATATATCTTTTATATATATACATACATTAACTTACATCATATTTCAATTCTACTCCACTCTATTTTCTACTTATATTATCAAAATTCTGATCAGTATTCGATCATTACCCCTTATATCCATAATTTGCTGAGTGTGTAAACTCTATAGTGTGAAAGATATAGAAACAGTTTTATACAATTAGATTCCAGATCACTCCGTGCATTGTATTTCCTGCATTGTTCTTGTCGTAGAAGGCATACTAAAGTCATGACATCATCGATTATCGTAGCTTTCAGTATGGTGATTGGAGGTCATAGAATAAACTCCTAAAATATGCGTGTGCCACTATATGACTTAGCTCACACAGGGAATGCAAATTGCAATTCACCCTTACTCGTGCAGTCCTGAGAATGATTCCGCATCTATCTCATATGCCGATTCATCTCTACATCGAATACACGGCATCAGATAGAAAAATGTTCATCATATCTTATCTATATCATCACATCTGTATTCATTAAAAATGTCCAAGAGATCATATTCAATTAGAGCAATTCGAGATATGAAATGTGCGAAGTAGCAATCGTCGTAGATGGATACATGTCTATTTAGAAAGGGCAAGTTTGATTATTGCACTCGCATTGTAGCGACTGAAAATCCAAATCATACGATCAAAGAAGTACATATCCAGGTGTACAAATATGTTTCATCAAAATACATTGTTATGGCTGTATAGTATTGCTATTATGCGCTATTTTGAAATCTGATTGTGTATTCTGATTAGTTTGCATGTGTTGCGAATATATCGGAATACTGAATCATCATCGAGGATCAGTGCGTCATCGATCTAAGTCAAGGTCATTTGCTTATATCTCTTGCATCGAATGCTGAGTCATACGTTCTGATCGAGTCTAACGTCAGTAGCCCTCAGTGATCGTCTCATCATAGGTAATATTGTTACTAGCTTTGTAGTAGCGTAAGTGAAAGATTAATATAAAGCTCTCAGTATATATGGCTTAAGAGGACGATTGTTCTACATATACAAGTATGATTCTGTAGTGGAATTCTGTAAGAAACAAGGTATTAAGTAATCCTAGTGTGGAATAAAATTTTTAGTATTATGGATGTGTAAAAATGTTCTTAGTGTTATTAATTTAGAGAGTAGGCTGATATCTGAGTGGATTAGTTTTCTCGTGTGAATGGAGCTGCTTCCTTTGTGACTAATGGGGGGATAAATTATAGTAGATATAGATTTGTGATTCTCAATTCATTGACTACACATATTGCCCATTCAAGGATTTTTTATATATATTATTAATTAATAGATGATTTGATCTAACCACTCATACTCTAAATAGGCAGAGGTACTACCTTAATTTACAAGTAGGGGGGTGTATATAATATGTAACTCTCTCTCATTAATAAAGTTCATAATCTCATATCTATTAAGACTGTACATAAATGGCATAATTAGTATATAATATACAGGTATACGCAGGGCTACTTTTAAGAATAGTGACGGTATTAATATATTACAGATATATAAGGAATATACAGATGAGTAGTAGGAGGAATGATATTGATATCTCACCTCAAAACTATAAGTATATATAAGGTGTGATGGGATAATAAGGTAAAGATAATAGTAACTAACTAATGACTAAACTAAGCCTATGGATAGTGATTATATCTAGTTTACCAATGTCAACACTCTATTAATACATCGTAGATACGTATATAGGTACAGGTACGCTATTGTACCTGCTACGAAGGGCTTCGTAAAGCGTGGTGGGTGACATGCGAGTTGATAGTTTCCCATTATATATATATATATACTAATATTTATATCATATATATATATATAAGTGAAGATATATAATGAGTGTGTAATATATGATATTAGATAGAATATATATATATTATTTATGTGATGTTTATATATATATAATGTATAGTAAAATATTATAGAGTATATATATATATATATATATATATTATTATATAGTTATATATACCTATATAATATATATAATATAGTGTGATATACTATATATATATGTATATATTATTACTTATATAATAATATATATAGTAACTTTATATAGATATATATATATATATATATATATATACACTTTCATATACGTATAGATATAGGAATTATAGTATATAAATGTTATTTATATATTGATATTATCATATATAATTAGGTTAATAGTATAGAGCTAGGTGTATATATATATATTTATATATATAATATATATATATTTATATATATACATTCATATATATACTATATATTATACATATTTATTTTACATATTATATATAATATATTATCATTAGTATAATATATATATACGATATATTATAAGTAATATTATATATATATTATTATGATATATACAATTAAGTATATAAAATTTAGAGTCTATTATAGATATTATATATTATTAAATATAAATATATGATTATATATGAATATATATTATATTACTATATATATATATATATATATATATTACGTATATATTATATATATATATATATATTACTGTATATATATATATAAATATATACTAGATAAAATAATATATCATATATAAATAGATAATATAATATATATATAATATATATACTATATATTATTGTTAGTATATGATATATATACTATATATATATAAGTTTAATAGTATAGGATATATATATATGATATATTATATATATATTATTACATATATAAATTAGTATATAGAATTTTATATTGAAGTGAATATATATTTTATATTTTTATCTAAATAATCAAGTATGATTTATATATATATATATATATATATATATATTATAGAATATTATAGATCGTTTATACATATTATATATATATTCTGTGAAGCTAATTAATAATTAGAATTTGTAGAAGGATTTCAATTTCTTTTGTGGAAGCTGAAAAACATTTTTTTTTTTAAGAAAATATTTTAGAGACATATTTCATGCCAGCGTCAAACCATCATTGGCCCTTATGGCCATGGGGCATGCAGATGATTCTAAGGATACACACTGAAATTTTTTGGCTACAGATGCTCCTTGATCTTTTCCTTGAAGCCAAGATAAAATTAACTCAACCTGCAAATATGTTGATAGAACTTTTTAGAAAAGATCTTCTTCACACGAAAAAAGAGATCATTTTTATCATGAGAGGGAAGGCTTAACAAGCGTTTATTAAAAGGGGGGCGTTAAATCCCTTGTTAAGTGTGTGCCAGGTCTGTTGAATCGTTGGTAATTTAATATAACGGTAGTGAATATATATATACTATTAGAATATAATATATATATATTAGAATATATATATTATATATTATTATATTATATCATATACTATCTCATATATATATATATATATATATATATTATAATATTATATATTATATATATATGCAATATTATATATAAATAGGTAGTATGATATTACGGATATCCTACTATATATATTAATAGTGTGTGTGGGATATATTTATATAGGTATAATGTTATATAGGATATTAGTATATATATATATTATATATATATCTATATATAGTGCTATAGATAAAAATATATTAGATAAATAGATATTATGTGCACTATATAGTAATATGAGTATATAATATATAATATATATAAGTATATTTATATATATATATATAATATATATATATATATATTTATATATATAGGTATATATATAGTATTATAGTATATATATATATTAAATATATTTATATAGATATTATTCTACAATATATTATTATATATCCAGACTCAAATGTATATACAGTAGCTGTATTTAGTATATTTACTTATATTATATATTTTATTTTACTTATAAGTATTAATAATTATTATATATATATTATAATACTATTATATATATATTTATATAATATATATATAATACATATAATTAATAAATAAATAACAATTATATATTTGCATAATAATATATGTTAACTCATAGTATTAATAATAGTTAGTTTTATCCATATCGTATATTACATAAAATAAACTATAATATCATTATCATATAACTATATAAATATATAAATATATATTTATAATTATCTATATATTTTTTTATAGGTTTATATATATATTAATTATTTATATATTTATATATTTATTATATTATATATATATATATGCTAATATAGTGATTATAATATAGTGATATAAATAGTGTGATAATATAACTATATTATAAAAAAAATTAAAATAAATAATAAATAAAATACATTTATATAATATATATAATAGTGTCAAATATATATTACATATATATAATTTGAAATCGTGAGTTTTTAATATAACTAATAATATTATAAATAAAATTATATATGAATAATATATTATATATATATATATATATATATATATGTAGTTACTATAATAGTGATATATATTATTATAATATATATATATTTTAATATGTTTCTGTGTAACTACGTGTAATATTTATTATATTTGTAAAAGAAAAAAATATATAAATTATATAATTTATTATTTTATTATTTGTTCCAACTACGGACGCTCTATACTTATCACTTTTCAAATTATCCCGGTCTCTCGCAACCAATATATATAATATATATATATTTAATATATAGTATAGCTATATATAATATATATATATTATATATATATATATAAGTTATATATATATATATATATATATTTTATATAGTACGAAATATAATGAAACAATCTTAAATATATAACTATTAATCTAATAATTTATCTATATATGATATATATTATAAATATAGATATATATACTGTATATATGGTATATATATTATATATTATTATAGTTAGATAATAATAAAGTATATAATAATATAAAGATTCAACCTATATATCTTAATAGCATAAATACAATTATAGAGGTATATACCTATATAATACTGGTATATATTCGTTTCTTAATATACTATATGTATCTCTCCGTGACTATTACTTGTAGTATCTATATATATTATAGTATAGGTGTTATATTTAATATTTATTAGGATAAATATAAAGACTGAAGTTATAACTTAAGTAGTTAGTGCTACCCTCTTAATATATACTAGTAAATATTTAAATATTATAGTGATATAGGCCCTCTAAACTATTTAACTATTAGATGATGTTTGACACCAACCGCACGCATAGTGTTGTATGTTCGACTTATCCATGTTAAATCTGTATTGCTTTCACTTTCGCTATCACTAGATTAGTTTCTTATTCCTGTTATTTTCTGTTTTTGTGTTTCTCATTTGTCGTTTATCATTTTATTATCTCTTTTGTGTATCAATTTGGGGGACGTTTTCTTATATTCATGGTGATGATAATGATCTTTAATAATAATAAAAAATTTACCGATCGTTATCTTTTACAGGTATAGTCAATTATAAGATAAGGCAAATATTAATATAAAATATAAATAAAAATATAAAATATGCAATAATTAATAATTAATTAATAAGATAATACAAAATTTTAAAAAATAAATTATGGAATAACCAATAATAATAATATATAATTATATAATAATAATAATAATAATAATAATAATAATATATTGATTAAATTACGATAAACGTTACAATTAATAAATAATAATCAATATAATTATATATAATTATTATAATAATAAAATGAATTCTATCATATAATAAAGTTCAAATATTATAATATATATTCAATAATTAGTGTCGATACTTATATTAAATTTAATAATAATAATAAAAATATACTCAACTAAATAATAAATATTAATAACTTTTTTTTATTTTGTTTAATTTATTTTATATATATTATTTATTATTACATTTTTATTCTTTATTTCATATTTTTTGTTTATACTTTTTAATATTATATTTTTTGGATTTTGGAACTCAACTTAATTGATAATCTAATGTTAATAAAGTTCAGTGATAATTTTATATTTTATAATCAATGGGACAATTAATAAATAATCTCTCTCTCGCATGATAATGAAATTCTAAAGTATATATCCTAAATTAAAAATTAATGTCCAAAATAATAATAATATAATATAAATAATAATATAATAAAATAATGAAATTAATAAATTATTTAAATAACTATAATAATAATAATATTAATAAATAATATTATAATAAATAATAATATAATAAATAATAATAATTAATAATTATAATACATATTGAATATAAAATTTAAATATATAATAATTAAATATTAATGAATGATAGAAAACTAATCTTAAAACAATGATAATAATAATAATAATAATAATAATAATAATAATAATAATAATAATAATAATAATAATAATAATAATTAATAATAATAATAATAATAATAATTTATAAACTATATTTATTTACTAATGTATATTTTATAATTATAATAAATTTGATATATAAATATAATAATAATAATATAATTAAATAAATAATAATAATAATAAATTAAATTAATTTGTGGCACTTGTACTATAATAATATAATAATAATATATTTACATATATTTAAATATAAAGCTTTTTAAAATTTAAAATCCTTGGAAGCAAAATACTACTAACGGTCTTTTCAAATTAAAAATTCATAGCTCTCAAAATTAACTTGGAGGAATTTGAACTTTATCTATGTAATTTTCAAAAATAAATAAATTTTTATGACTTTTCTTATTTTTTCTTCTATAAAATTATTTTAAAATTTGTTTTATTTCATACTGCTTAATAAATATTTATTATATTTTTCTTTTGCTATTTAATTTATTAAAAATATGTATTTATTAAAATGTTATTTATTTATATATTTTAAATAATAATTATTTTTGTTTTTTTATTTATTTATTATTTTATTTTTTAAATAAATATAATTTTTACTTCCTCTAAAATATCATTTTTCTCTTTTTGGGCAGATTTCATTTAATTTGTTATACACCTTTCTGTAATTTATTTTAATTTAATATATTTTATTATTTATTATTTTTATTTTTTTTTATTATATATAATTTAGCAATATTTTTGTTTACAATCTCTATAATTGTTAATAGTATTAAACAATTACTTTTATAAGGTTTCAAGTGAGTAAACTTTTACATTAACATATATAAGTATATAAATTCATAGAATGTATATAAACTTTAGTAATAAATAATCAAGAAAAAAAAATAAAAATAAATTTTTGTTCTTCTCACTTTCTCTCTTTACTCAGAGTTCAGTCTAACTATATTCTATTCTCTCTTACTCTCTCATTAATAATCTCTATAATGAATCTTTCTCCTCTCTCTCTCTCTCTAACTTCTACTCTTCCTCTCTTCTCTCATCTCTCTCTCTCTCTCTATACTCTCTCTCTCTATCATCTCTCTCTCTCTCTTATCATCTCTCTCTCTCTTACTTACTCTCTCTCTCTCTCTCCATCTCTCTACTTTCCCGTGTTAGGAATCCTTATTGTGCTTTACCCAATATTAATGTTATATTATATATAATTTTACTTATTTCTCTTGTCCTTATACGCCCACAATACTTACTCCTGGGCGATAGTGACCACTTAATTTTTCAATCACGCTTGCAAGATGTGCAGACATAATTAAAATATTAAAATATGCCACACCTCATTTCTCTAACAGGCACTTTGAAGTCGAAAGATGTGCAGTTGAATGAATTATAAGAAGCAGGAAGATTTATAATATCAGTTAAAAAAACTCGAGAATACAAGGTAGAATTTCACCAAACTCTCAGATAATCTGAAGTAGATGCTAGCATAAGTGATAAGGTAATAAATAATAATGAGCATACTTACAAATCCAACGATAAGGATGTTGAGATTATTCCATAAATCTCACTCTCTAAATAAATTATTAATCATAAAGAAGGCAACTAATAATGAATAAATACATTTCACACACTCCTAGATAATTTTACATAATGGGTGGAACAGCTCTAATCCTGATTTTCATATAATATTAGTGAATAATTAATATGGTAAATAGTGATAGGCAACTCCTACGGCTAAGTTATTGACTAATGATATATGTACTTTATATATAATAAGTATATCTATATATAGTGAAATAATAGAGTGTGGTACGCTCAAACGTTATGTGCAGATAGATATAGTTATAAGGTCATAATAGAGAGTTTTTGATATAAGATTATAGGTAGGTCTCTAAGTCTTTATTGTATCTCATACTTATAGATTTATATATATAATACTCATAACTCTCTAATCAATAGATATATTTAGGATGCTGTAGCCTCTCTCGGAGTTACTCCCCCTCTCCAAAAATAAATGATCTACTGAGCAAACAGTATTCCATAACATAGCTGATAATATATAGTATATATAATATATTAACTATATAATAATATATGATAATATATAAATTATAGGTCCCCCTTTATTATATATAATAACTTGATGGTAGTATATCTAGATATATATATATATCTTATATTTATTGATAATCGAACTCGAAAACTATTGTACTTTACAATTTTTTAAAATGGATATCCCATCAAAATGTTACGTGAAGAAATAATTCATTACTAAAAATAGAAATGTTATAAAAAGAAAAAACATTTAAAATTATATTATATATTATTATATCATTATATATATATATATATATATATATATATATATATATATATATATATATATAATATATAATATATATAATATATATATATATTACATGGGCGTAGCAGGGGGGTGCAGGGGGGGCACTTGCCCCCCCTAATCTTGGCGAAATAAAAAAACTGAACATTAGAAGATGTTTGCCAGGCGACATTTTTAAGGGTTATAAAAAAAAAACTTGAGAAAAAAAAAAGATATACATCAATTCGATAGATACTAGGAGTTAATACTAATTACTAAGTATTATAAACCTACATTTTTTATATTAGTTTTAATGTGTTTATCGTTTTCTATATTGGCTTTGAAGTCAACTAGCTGTGTGCTTTTATTACAGCTGGATTCTTCTGATCATATATTGCTCCGCTAAAACTTTTCAGTATGGTCGATAGCATTTGGCGTCTGCCAAAACTGTTAAATCCAATCACGGAAGGCGTTCCCGTTGATATTCAGCTGCAGACAACACATTTAAAAAACAATTGCAGAAATAGAGAAAGAATTATTACAGCAATCTTTTTTAATATTATAGATTATATATTATATATTATATATAATTATATTATATATATATATATATATAATATATATATTATATATATATATAATATATATATTATATATCAGTATATACTATATATATTATAATATATATATAGGTATATTAGTATTTTCTGATTTAAAGTAATAATATGCTATATATATATATATATAATATATTATAATATATATATAAGTACAATCTACTTGAATCAGATATAAATCTTTCAGCATTACTTTGTAGAGCTACCTTATAGTCCATACGTTATATATTATATATATAAATATATGTATGAATTATATATATATACCAGAATTAGATTTTATTTATTTATATATATATTCAGTAACCTAATGAATGTGTATTATGTGTTGTT
>JABUQX010074250.1:0-13452 GCA_015478945.1 Trachelipus rathkii | reverse complement strand
TATTAGTATTGGTACTGGGTATATATTAAGTTTATTCTTTATGGGTGAAACTAAAGAACAGTATACAAACCCGCAATATGATATATCTCGTTAAAAACTAAGATAGATTACTGAAGAATAACTGATATACATTTATATGGAATTCAGTCAGTATGAAATTGTATGGAAAATGTTAATAATAAAATAAATTTACTTTTTTTTTATTTTTTTTTTTATTTATATCTCCAAAACTACGATAGGCTTACATTAGAATAACTAATAACATATTTAGTAATCAGCGCATTGAAATATGTATGAAAATAAGATTTTGATTTTTTTTTTTTAACTAAAAGAATATCCCCAGGTTATTATACCGGCAAAGATGCAAAGAGTTACTGTTGGTTCTCTCGGTCTCCTGGGGGACGACCGGGGTTGGACTATTTCCCCCTCCTCCGGGGAGGATTGTTTTCTATTTCTTTTTTTCTTTTTTCTTTTTCGTGTTTTCTTTCTACATCCCATTTTTTCTTTTTGTCTTGTTTTTTTTGGGGGGATTTTTGTGGTGTTTGTTTTTTTTTTTGTTCTATTTGTACCCGGAACCTCTCGCTCTTTAGGTATTTGTGTGTGTATTGTTGTCCGTTGATGGTTTCTCTACTCTCCATACTCCGCGTTACATGGTATGGAAACGTTCCCCCTTCGCTCTGTTTCCCACGGCGGTCAAATAAATTAATAGAAAGGTATAAAATTTTTATTCTATATTACGTCTGATTTCTCATATGTTTTATGTTTAGTTTTCTTTTTGTTGGGTTTTAAGTTGTGTAAAGGTTTGGAGATATTTAAAAAAAAATAAAAAAAATTAATTAAATTTGTTTGGTTTTTCATTTCTTTCATTAGCAAATTCTACTTTTCATTACTGCTGAGGGTGTCCTATATTATTTATCTAGTTTCTTGGGTTTTAGTTACCTTATTCTAGTTTTCAGAGTACCTATCCATTGCGTTTTTTTTTGTATATGTTTCTATATTTAATATAGGCCTATATATATTATTTATTATTATTATGGGATGATTATTATTTATTATATCATAGTTTATTATTAAAGGTATAGTATAAATATATATATTATATATATATTTATATATAATATATATATATATATTATATATATAATATATATTATTATTATATTTATAGTATATAGGCACTTCCCTTTAAAAGGATGTTACATAAAAATTACAAATTCGAAATATCGCTGAATTCTCTAATTGTCTATCCCATGCACTGTGACGTTTCTATTAATTCTTAAACTCTATGAATGACACAGTATGAAAAAGTATATGTGTTCCACATGTTGCTTTTTATATGCATGTAATTTTATTTGTTAATTTTGTTTTTTTGAATTTTTTATTTTATTTATTTATTATTTAAGTTGTCTCTTTTATCCTGCCACGTGGGACAGAGAGTGGGACGAAGTCCCCCCGTTCGTTCCCCTCGCTGAGGTTGCCGAGAGACCCTGACTTTTTGACATCTTGGCGATTTATTCTTGGGTATTTTTTTATCTCTTTATTTTATAAAATTAATAAATAAAAACTGCTTTTGGCAATTCTCTTGTCTCTCTATATTGCCTTGAATTATAATCGAATTAAAAATATCTTATTTTACATCGCTTCGTATTCGATTAATATATCGGTTAAAATCATCCTTTTTAAGCGGAATAAGTTACCTTTATATATTATTATTTATTTTTTATTTATTATATATTAATTTTAAATATTTTATTTATTATATATGTATATATTTATATTAATTATATTATTATATATTATAATATATTATATATCTATATTATATAATTATATTATATATATATTATAGTTATATCTTATAATATTATAATTGTATATATTTTATTATATTTTTATATTGGTAAATAAGTTACTTTTCTTACCTATCGTATGTTTTGATTTTACTTGGTTTATTATGTTTTTGAAAAATTGATTAAAGATATATAAAAACAATTTATTATTTTTTATTATTGTGATTATATGTTTAAATTTATCAAAAATAATAAAAAAACACAAAAAATATGAAGAAAAAGAAAGATAACCGACAGAAATTATTAACAAAAAAAAAAACACCTTTAACTATTAAATTTATTATTTTATTTACTCCTGATTAACCAATTATTAGTTTTTAGCAGAAATGAATGTAAGTGATCTATATACAAAATTTGTTTCAAGTGTGGACTGCGTTCTACTTTACCAGTATTTTTGCTTTTTATATATTTCCCAATAATTGTTGTGACGAATAAGAAATGTGACGCATGCAATATTGAATGTATGTGACATTAAGAAAAAGGCGAAAAGTTTTTTTTATTAAAAATATTTTTTTCGGGTGGTTCTTAAAACTTAAGAATACCCACGGATTTTTAGACCGCCCCGATTCAATTGAATCATGTTTATGGTCCTCGGCTCTCAGGAGGTGGACTACGGTGGGGGGACTAATCTCCCCCCTTCTGCGGATGGTTTCTCCGGAATACCCCCTCTATTTTTTGGTCTTTGTTAGGTTATGTTCGCTGGTGGTTCCTTTTTTATTCTCACCATCCACCTTGGCCGGGTCGTTTGAATAAAACACCCCTCCCTCCGTCCCCCATCGGTACTTTTACAAAATTTGCAACAAATCTTGTATGCCAATCGATGCTTGCTCGTGTAATAACGTTCTTAGCACGCATATATATATTCTATTATTTATATATATATTATTATTATATAGTATATTATTATTATTTAGTATTTATCTTTATATTATTATTTATATATATTATTATTATTATTATATATATCTATTTATATATTAGGTATTTATATTATATATTATATATAGTATTATATTATGATATATATATATTTAATATATTATTCTTATTATATATACTTATATTATTTATATATTATATTTATATAATATATATATATATTTCATATTATATATCTTTATTTATTTTATTATATTATATATTTTAATAATTTTTTATAATTTATTATTATTTTATTATATTGTCATATATATATATATATATATAATATATATATATTATATATATTTTATGTGTGTGTTAGTGGTTGTGTGAGAGATGTATGGTTTTTTTTGTCTGTATATATATTATTATATTTTATTATTTTATATGTATTAGAGGTGGTTATTGTTTTTTTTGTAGTAATATGATAGTAGTATTGTATGTAGATGGTATTATATGGTTTTTTTTTGTATTTTTTATGGGTTGTTTATTTATTATATAATATTATATTAATGGGATATTATATTATATTATAATATATATTATATTATATATTTATATATTTTTATGTATATTATTATAATGTATATATATATAAGTAGGTAGGTGTGAAGGTTTCCGCACTTTTAAAATGACGCGACCTCTTTTGATCCTTTTTTCTTGCTCCGACGACTTTTTTTTTTGAGCTCGATTATTTATTTACTCTGACATCTTGAATCCCTATTTTGGCCTATTTATCTCTTTTTTGGGCTCTTTGACGCTTTATTTCGACCAACCTCTTTGGTCTTTCCATGGGTCTTTTGGCCCACGGTATTTTTGGCACCCCTAATTTTTAGGCAACCCCAATTTTTTCGGCAACCCTGATTGTTTGGCACCCTTCGAAAGAAGGTTGCGCCAAAACGGTTGCAGTAAGCAACCGTTGTAACGTATTGCCCCCCTATTTTAGGCCCCCTAATTTTTTCGACCATGGGTTTCAAATTTGCCCACTTCTTGGTTAATATTGTGTTTTGAGGTCTTCATTAGGTGGCTGTTGAGCTCCTTATTTTTGAGTGTCTTAACCTTTTTTGTCCGTCCCTTTTGCTCGCAAAGCTTGGACAGTAACCATGGGTCAATTATGAGCGCCACGGGTAATTGTTTGTGCCTTCGATGGCGTTTCATATTTTTTGATGGTTCCCCACTGGTATAGTTATATGTCCGTTCCTTTAGGGGTTCTTAGCCCTTTTTTTGATTGTTTTTTTTTTGGTTCTTAACCTTGTTTACCAGATATTTATGGGTCCATTGTGACCTTGCTTCATCATTTGTGGTTTGGAGTTTTATGTGGGGTTCTTGTTTTTGATACCGCATGGTACGATTGTGTATGGTCCCAGACCTGCGCTGGCATATGTTTTGCGTTGTTCTCCGACTTCTGGATAGCCCCACCTCGTACACCTAATATGATTTCTGATTTGATTCGGCTAACTTTGAACGTGTAGAGTAGGGGTTTTGGTTTAGAACTTTTTATTGTTCCTTCTTAACTTTTATAACATTGTCTACACACTAGCTTAAACACACACCTACTAAGGCACATTAGCACACATGCACGAGTTCTATCACACGACACGACTATAGCACATTCAGGAGCCACACACACTTTAGCACTTTTGTTTAATACTAGCGAGCAAGCTTCACTATGTCTATCTGTTACACTTATTCTCTCTATTTGAGGGATACTTTGCACTGACAGTTTTGGTACAACTTATTGTCACTGGATCGTACATATATCACTGGGACGACTTCAACGCCTTTGTCTTTTCTTGTTGAAGTCAATTTGGCGTTTTCTCTCGACTTGTCGCATTAATTGGAGAGTCCATCCCTTTTTTTGTTAGAGGTGTGTTCTTTTTGTGCTAGTCGGCGGGTCGTTTCCTTTAATTCCTTTTTTTTTTTGCCCAACTTCTTTGGTTATTTCTTACTGTGGTATCGTAAGTTTTGATTTGGTGGGCCATTTATCGCTTTTTATGTTGGGCCTTTCTGCTGTTTTTGGCCTTTATCTCTTTTTTTACGGACCATACCCTGTTCGGTTTGCGTTCATCGTCCTTATTTGTCTTGAGCCCTACTTGGGTTTATTTGTTGTTGCAACCCTTAGATTTTATGTTGGTGGCTATTAGGCCGCTTCCCAATTTGGGTTTGCTGTTTGGAACAGACCCTGATTTTTGCAACCTCTTTCTGAAAGTAAGTAGTTGGTTGCTCTCATTAACGATTGATCTGTATAGCAATCCGTGTGATTTGGGTCGTATTGTCTTTGCCCCCTATTTTTACGGCCCTATATTTTTTTTCGGACTGCATGGGAGGGACCATGCGCAGTGCATGTTATTGTGTGTGAGATTTTGTGTGGAGTGCAGGAACTATCCTTTTGCGATCAAGTGCCTAATGGTTCGTATCCCTGTTCCGTGTGTGCACCTGTTTTTGTTCTCTTTCGGCCCTTTTGCGGTCCAGAAGCGTTGACAGATTTACTCAGGTGGTGTCAATTTTCTTTGACCCGACGTTAAATTTTTTGTTTGAGTCCTTCAGAGTGGGTCTAGGATTTTGACCTCGCCTGGGTATATTATAATTGTTCACCTTCCCTTGTAGAAGCGCATTCGTCTTCCCCTTTTATGACAGTTTTCGGGTGTTTAGGACCTTGTAGTGGGTTGACCATTGATATTTAGGCTTGACCTTTCCATATGACCTGATGGGTCAATTGGTTGGCCCACGCAATTTTTCTGGGCGCATCTGGCGGTGGCTCCCAGGTCCCTTCGACATTATTTCGGTTCCTAACTTGATTATACTGCTATGAGGTGTATAGCGGAGTCTATCTCGAACTTGAACAGGCCTACACTTATCACACACAGCCACACGACAACACACACACACACACACAGCACAGACACACTATCACCACACAGCACTTATAACAGTAGCATTTCACTATGACACTTTGGGATTACTATCACTATTTCACATGACAATTAGTACACACATTCAGGCTATGACACTTACAGTTTTACCATTCGTGTTATACACACGGTTACCAAACAACACTGCCAGAGCCGGGCTTTGTCGTCCATGGGTACTTAATATTTAGACCCACTTGGGTAATTTTTGTCTCTTTGCCTTTAGGGACTTGTAGCCCTTTTTTGATGTTCTGTTAAGGCCGTTGCTTTGACCATGTGAGTATTTATCAGCCTGACCCTTGGCCATTTTTATGACCAGGGTCGAATTTTGGATCCCACTGGGTCTTAAACATTGAAATTTTTTGGGGGCCTTTTTATGGTTCCTAATCACCGTAGAGAAGTACTAGCGCGGATGTGTCTTATTAGTTGTTCTAGTGGAGTATTAGAATGAACGTGGCCGGGAGTGAGCATGCTCAGTGTGGAGTGCCAAGTGTAGTGGCCAATGAGTGCGTCCAATTGTAGTGTCCAAGTGTAGTTCCTAATGAGTGCCAATGAAGTGGTCCACATAGCTGCCAAGTGAGTGCCACATTTTTCAACTATCCACTTTTTCAACCTTTTCTAGCCTTCCCCTGAGCCTAGGAGAATAAAGCTCCTCTTAATACTGGGTTCTACCTCCAGGTATAAGGTATGAGGAACCGAATGGTGTCTACTTTTACAATTCTGCTAGAATGCTCCCTACTATGAGTTAGTATTTTTATAACACTATCACGCATACAAGAATTATATATATCTAATAAGAGTGTTACACAGTTGAGACAGTGTCCGCAAACGTTTTCGAGTCCGAGTCCGCGTCGCAGGTGAACCACTCGTCGTTCCGAAACTGCGTCCGGCGTCGTCGCGCCCGCAGGCGCATTTATATTTCCCGCCGCCGCATGTCTGCCCGCAGGCGCAATATTTCCGCGTAATCCGCCGCCGTCGTGGCAGTTACCGCAGACGCAAATAATTCCAGTTTGTAGACTATTTAGCTGCTATAATTTTAATCAACTATTCAATGGAATTTTTTCGTTTTTCAAAATGAGAAATTGTATGAGTTATTCATTTTTTACTACAATTGTTATGTTTTATTAAAAAAATTTATACTTTACATACCTTAAAGCAGTTAATTATCAGTTAATCTTATATTAGAGGTGTTAATTACCTAAACACCTAGGGATTAGTATGCTTTTGTTTTTACTGCTTCTCCACATGCTTTTATACTCAATTTTATACCTTGCTTTAACTCCTTGCTTTACTTTGCTTTTTAACTCTCTGCCTTTTACGTCTTTAACTCATTATACATTACTTTATACCTTTATTAAGCAGTAAATTCTAGTAATAAATTTGTCAATAGAGGTGTTACCTAGTGTGAGAATGAGTAGTTTGCTTTGTGTTTACTCGCTTTACTGTCCCGTTTAACTTCCTTGCTTTATTACTGCTGTAACTTTTCTGCTTTACTGCTTTAACCTTCTGTTTTACTGCTTGCTTTAACTTTCTTGCTTTACTGCTTTATATCTTTACGTTTTACTGCTTTAACTTTTCTGCTTTACTGTTTTAAACATATAGATCTATATAAGATCTTGTTTTCTTTTATTATTTTGACTATTCTCTTGCTTTTATATGTGCTTTTTATTGTTACTATTCTATTATTATTATTATTTGTTTTAAAAACTGCCTCATTTATAATTGTAACGCATTAAAATAAAAACACTCAGTACTTATAAATTTTATAAAATATTTTATTTTAATTTATAAATTGATACTTAAATGTTATAAAAAACCTGTACCTGTTATAAAGAACGAGTTTTAAGGAATGTAAAATCGCGTTTTTCATTTTAAAGCATTTATTATATATAATAGAACATTATAATTAAAAAGACAGTAAAAAGTTTTTAATCATCAATTGAATATATTTAACAAGTTATTATTTTCATTATCATTATATTTAAAAAAACGAAGTGGAATTATTGAAATAAATACAATAGGACTCCACATTGAATAGTTGGAATATAAGGGTGTGTAAGCGAGGGTAAGAGCAGTAGTTTTTGACACAGCTTACGTATTATTTATTATTTTCAAAAAATAACGGTAATATAATTAGTGTAGTTCAATGATATGAAGTTAATCTTAAAGGATATGCAAATGCTATGTGAAGTCGCAAACTATGTCATTCGCCGATGGTTCTCTACAAAACTGAAATGCCAATGTCCTGCTGCAATGGTGATGTGGCGTATGCATATGATTTAATTTGTAAATATATATATCAGTTTTTCTTTCTTTTTCAACATTTTACAAGTATGCTTTTTTACTTCAGTTTTAATAGCAGGTGAGTTACTCTCATAATTAAATTCATTCGATTCATTTTATAATCACAACTTTCACTCTTCCTCTATTCAGTATCATTCATTATTAATTCAAATAAGTACGTATGCGTACTCGTCATTATGGTTAATTCATATGTGAGTTGTAGTGGATGCTTACGATTAGGCCACGGGATTTTGAATTGTTATTTATACTGGTTCCTATGGTAATGATACTATGGTGTATTGTGGTGATTGTTAGTAAATGCTCCAAAAGGATGAGGGTACTTAGTCTAGGGTACCCTTTCTCAAAATGTTTAAATGATAGCTTTTACATCATCAAACGGGCCTTCATATAGGGGTGTTTCATCACGTACTAATTATTTACTTAATTCATTATTTGCTGTTTCTTCTCAAGGAATTTAAGCCTGTTCCCTGTACTATCTATATCATGAGTTACATTTATTGGCTATTAGTCGTAAAAAGGTCGAGTATGTACAGAGAGTTAGGTCTCCGTTGTATAACATTTTCATTAATCCACGCTTTTCCGTGAGGCAGTCCATTCCACATGTTATAAACTGATTTACTACTAAGGCCGAAAGGTTGGTAATTTTAGATTAGGGTGTTTACTTTTTTTATGAATTCCGGAGTATCTGGCTTCATGGCCACTTAATCTCCTATTTATTACTTTCTGCTGGGGGTTTAAATTTCCGTTCACAATGGTAGGGATATTGATACTCGCGATAATCCTTGAGTGAATTTAAATATCTTGGTTTCAACTCACTTAATAGGGTACTTTGCTGCGTATAAGGAGCTTCACATGCGAATTTTTTTTCAATTTCAAATGACGGCTTGTGCAGTGATATATTTCATATTTTTCTGATGCATCGGAGAGAATCCATCTTGTCCAGGTGATAACAGGTTCTGGACACACAGCTGTGCAGTAGGTTTACTTTTTATGTTTAAGTAGCATAATTTTATGGATTTGTAGAGGCCGTGATAAATATGGATTCTAGGGTATCTGACAGATGTAGTTAAATTGTGATTCGTTTCTTGAGAGAAGATATCGCCATTTAATCGACTGTAAAATTCATGATTATTAGGTTATTATTATTTTATGTACTTTTGAGCTGCTGTGATGGCTTTATAATGTGGTCTAGCTTCATGCTTGAAGACTAGTAACCACATTGAGGGTTTGAGAGAGATTGTTAGCATCGTCTTGAGATAAGTTTAACAAGATGTTGTCTATAGTGATACTCTATGAAGTATTAATTAGCCGCTGATGCGTCTGGGAATGAATTCCGTTAAGAGTAGACTTCAACCTAGTGATAACATGAGGTTATACAGGAAATTTGATGCTTTGTATATACTATATGGTCATCACCCGGAGGAAAGTAGGAAGATCTGTACCATCAGTTTTGTCAATTTCGTTTTTTACATATAAAAACACCATTAGTAGGTGGTCTAAGTGTATTGATCATGTAATGGTGCCTGGAATATTGGGTGTAGGAACTTCTAGAAGAAACTTGTATGGTAATGTATTATGCAGAGGACTTAATAGCTCAGTAGTGGACTCCTAAACGGTCTAATCTTGGGGTAGGGTTTCATTGAGATAGAGATCCAGAATTCATCTCTTACAACAACTCTAGGACTAGAAGGATGAAGGTAATGCATCTTGCATGTGCGAACTCTGGACGTATAATGAACATTTCCATGAAAAACCTTACTTTAGATACACGCATCGTAAAAAGTCAGCTGAGAAGATAGTTGATGAATAGCAAGAATGAAGAACCATTTTACATTTTCTTTTAGAAGGTTTTATCCGCTGAAGTCTGTGTGCTTTATGACAGGAGTCTTCTTGGATCCCTTTCGACCTTTGTCCTGACATTTTTAATACGTCTTATTATTTTACGCTTAACATCATCCAATCAGATCTCGGATCTGATATGAGGCTATACGTGCTATTGACGTTGCCTTGTGTTGTTTTATTGCTGTGTTACAGAGAGTTTTTTGCCTAGTGATCGTATGGAGAAGTGCAAGCCGGTTTCGACTCAGGAGAAAGGTGGTGAATATTATTTTAGTGTATAGAATAGCTTAAGGAAGAACATGGTTTTGCATACTATTCAAGTTATATGATGCGCTATGGAATATAATCCTCGTTGTTACAGCATTTAAAATAGACGTATTTTATAGTCCGCATGTTCGGATGAGAAATGTTGGGATGTATGTTAAGCGTAGAAATATAGACTTGTAAAATGTCTCAGGACAAGGGGTCGAGGGAGTCAGAAGATTGTCATAAAGAAAAGGACTAAGCGGAAAGTAAAACCTTCTAAGAAATAATGTATTGATGTGATGTTGCTATTTAATTACTAATCTGATACTTTTTTACGATGCGTGTATTATAAGTAAGGTTGTCATGAAAATGGCTTCATTTTTATACGTCCCAGATTCGCACATGCAAGATTTGCATTCGTCCTTCATCCTTCTAGTCTGAGTTGTTGTAGGATGAATTTGGATCTCTTTCTCAATGAACCCTACCCAGATTAGCGATTATAGCGAGTCCTAACTTTAACATAACCACCATATTAACATTCATATTACCATAACATATTTGTTCCTTCTAGGAGTTTTGCAATATCCATTGCCACTTTCTGTAATCAATATCCTAGACACCCTTCTAATGTATATGTTTTTTTAATAAATAGTAAAATTCTCCTTTGACTTCCAACGATGACTATGCAGATTGTCCTACTTTTCATGACCATTATTATATTACAGAATCAAATTCCTGGTATTAATACATGTCTTCCACCCAAGCGTTGAATGTCTATTTCTTTAACGGAAACTTCACTAGGAGCATCATTCGGCTAATTATCCTTATAGAGTAGTTATATAGAAGACATTTCGTAATAAGATTATTCAGTTACGTATTGCTAAATCTCTAATCTCATCTCAAATTCATGTGGTTTTTTTATAAGTTTTTCAAAGAATGAAAGTGCCCATATAGATAAAGGCTCAGCTAAAGTCACAAATAATACTTAATGAATTTACTTTGGTAGATTATAAGGGAGAATATCTTCTCTAAATAAAAGTTACTCCATTTCACTCAGTCTGTAGATTACTAGAATCATTTTATCACGGTCATATTAATCAACTAAATTTTGCTCTTTAAAATAAAAAGTGAAACTCATACTGCTACAGCGGTATATGTCTCAGAACCTTGTTTTCAAAACTGTTGGAGGCTGTATCTCTATGTTACAGAAAAAGTGAATAATTAGTTCACCCACAGCGTCTTATTTGGAATATTTGTGAAAAAACCAAATTCGCTGTATTTGAAAATATCTACAGTCAAAGCTACCTCTGATTAAGAGAGTTGAAACCTAAAGATGTATTAATTTCATCTCAAGGATTTAATCGAGTTATCAATTATCCCTTAAATTCATTGTGAACGGAAATTGACACAGTAATATAGTATATAATAGGATTGTGGCAACATGTTGAAAGTCCTACTCCGGAAATTATAATAAGGTCACTCCTTATAAATTCCAACCTTCGGCCTTAGAGAGTATCAGTTATACATGTGAATGGACTGACCTCACGGACTTGTGATTATTAAATGTTATTACAACGGAGACCATATCTCTTGCTGTACTCGTTATCCTTTTTTACGACTTAATATGGTCCATATACTGTATCATGTTTTATGATAGTTGGTACAGGCTTAAATCTTTTCGGAAGAATAAACGCATTAAGTAATAGTAAATTTATACGCCTTAATGATCTTACTGCAGACCTTTCAGCTTTTGTAACGTCCACTATCTATAATTAAGACATTTTGAGAAAGGGGTATTACAGCATTTATATTCTTTAGGACTAAGTCTCTCTTTGGAGCGATTCTACAATTCACCATCACTGTTTAGTGGTCTATCTTTGAAGCTTATCCTCAACTCATTGAATTATTGACCGATTGTACGCAACGTATCTTTCTGAATTATGTAAAGATTGAATAGAAGAGGAAAAGTATAAAAAATCTGTGTTCTAAATAAATGAACCTCGCTCTTTTAGGAGTGTTATGTTTGCTTATATTAAGATAGTTTAAACTCGTAAAGTTTGTAAAGAAGCCGATACCTGCTTCAGTATTCAATTAACATTTGCTTGTCGTCAACATTCACCTCAACAGGACATTGGGTTTCCGTTTACAGAGCAGCAAAAAACTGATACTGTCACATAATTGATTCTTTTGACTTAAAATATTTATATTTGAATTAAGTGTATATTATTACCTTTAATTTTTTTAAATATAATGAATGTAAATGCTGTGTAAAAACTATTGTTCTTACCCTTGTTCAACCCTTATTTTAATTTGTCGCAAATTTTGTGAGTCTATTGGTATTTATTTCATTCTATAATTTTTTAAATAATTGTTACTGTTTTAATAAACTTGTAAATATATTGATGATGCTAAAATTTGTATGTCAATGATTTTATAGTTTCTGGTTATGTAATAAAATGCTTTAAAATGAAAAAACTCGATTTTACTTCCCTTAAAAACTCGTATATTATAAAGGTTTTTTAATTAATACATTTCGCAAACATTATAAAATAGAAATGTTTTAATATATGACAGAAAACGCTGTGTGTCTTAGTTCTTAGGATAGTCAGTTAATTAGAAGATACATAAACTGAACTAATTAGTTTAATACCTAGTAGATCAGCAAGAGCAAGAGCAAGAGCAAGAGCAAGAGCAAGAGCAAGAGCAAGAGCAAGAGCAAGAGCAAGAGCAAGAGCAAGAGCAAGAGCAAGAGCAAGAGCAAGAGCAAGAGCATCTAAGTCATAAGGTGGAAAACTGGAAGACTCCAAAAAAGGAACTCGAGAACAGGTATCGTTGCGTATATGTGCATAACATACACAGTAAAAGAAAAGAGAGTAGGAATCACTATCGGAGCGTTTAAACACTTGATTTTCGATCAAGAACAAACAGAAGAGAGGTGGTGTTCAACAAAATGGTAATGGAAATGCAGATCACGAATGTTGCAGAAGTTAAAGAAAATTGAGAACCATGTATCAGAGATATCCAGTTTAAAAATGTTGCTGACACCATACCCTTGAACAGAGGGTGCCAACACCCAAACGATGATGCTGGAAGTAGTGGTTGAGAGGTATTTCATGGAAACAACAACTCCAAGCTTCTCCTGAGCAGTTTTTGTTCTATATTTCTTAATTTCCTTAGAAAATGTTTAAGTTTGCTGCTTTAAAGCCTGTGAGGAATATGTGAAGAAGTGGTAGGGGTGAGAGTTTCCACTAAACATATTAAAAAACATTTCACTTTATACACAGAAATGAAATAGTCAAGTAGAAGATCATGACGTAAGTAGAAATAAAAGCCCCCCCCCCGTACCTTCCTTCCATATCCTTAAATGAGAGCCCGTCACAGTC
>JABUQX010074249.1:10000-27348 GCA_015478945.1 Trachelipus rathkii | reverse complement strand
GTTGTCGTTATTGAATCGTTAGTGGTGTATGTAGTGAGAGGAATTTACATGTTTTTTATTTATGGATTGAGTTGTTTGGCATGGAGGAGGATGAGAGTATATATATATATAGGTTGTATAGGTTGATATCGGTAAGTATAGTAATGTAGTATATATTTAGGTATTTTGATATGATTATTGTGATATAATAGTTACTTATCTGATTGTGGATGGTATATATATATAGTAATATGTATATTTTATATTATATATAGGTAGGTTGGAGTTAGTTTTTAGGTAGATAGTTGAGAGTACTGTAGGGGGGGTATTATAGGTGGATTATTATTATAGTATGTGAGGGTATTTGTATGGGTTTTAGGTATTTATATATGAGTGAGTTTTATATGTAGTTCTGATATGGTTTT
Organism: Trachelipus rathkii; assembly: GCA_015478945.1. Lineage (NCBI taxonomy): Eukaryota > Metazoa > Arthropoda > Malacostraca > Isopoda > Trachelipodidae > Trachelipus > Trachelipus rathkii. The sequence continues at coordinate 26,944 of JABUQX010074249.1, read as the reverse complement.
GATTGTGGGTATTTGTGAGATCTTATGAGTATAATCTAAGGTGTCAGTGAGATGTATTTAAATTGGTGAGTTTATACCGGTAGGTATAGATTATTTGGTTTTTTGTAGGGAGTGTAGTATGTAGTTTTTAGTATTTGAGAGGTTAGGGGTTGAGATTGAGGATTAGAGTTTTTGTATTGAGAATATGTCATAGTTAAGGGATTGAGGGTGTATATATTTTATTTGTGTGCTTTAGGGTATATATGGGTTATTGGGTTATATTGAGTGGATAGTTTTATATATTATGGGTATATGATTTGATGGCTAGTTGACGTATAGATTTTATGAAGATGTTGTATGAGTAGAAGTGGAGGATGATGGATTTGAGTGATTGTGGTTGTGATGAGATGGAGATAGAGAGAAGAGAAAGAAGGCGTATGTTGATGAGAGTGCTGGGAGAGAGAGGTAGAGTTTTGTTTTTGATTTGATGGTGACGGAGAGTGTGAGTATGTATGAGGTGAGGTTAGGGGTGTAGTTGTGTTTTTTGAGTGAGTGAGGTTATGGACGGGGAGATTGAGGAGAGGGTATGATTTTGGAGGATGACTGGGATTGTGACGCTGGAGAGAGAATGGAGTGATTTACAATTCTACCGCGACGTATGTTGTCAGTTTAGTCATGAGCGTTTGTAGTTGACCCTTGGAGGATACAAACGAAATATTTTTATGCTCTGCGAGGATTGTATCTTCGTCGGATTGGAGGTGGTATGGAGTGTTGCATGGTGGAGTTGTCGGTGGTCGGGTTTCGGTCTTGTTCGAATAGTCAGCTTTGTGACAGAGAGTATTTCGAAAGAAATTTACAAGTAGTCGGGTGGTTGTGTGAAATAATTCAATAGAGTATTACTCATTTGGGGTTGGTGTTTTGTTGAGTTTGGTTGGTGGGGGTGGTTTTTTGTATTTGTGGGTTGGTGGTTTTGGTGTTGATGATACTAGGTTTATTCTTTACGTTATGTGGTGCTTCAATAGCATATGGGAAGTGATAGTCCTACTGGCACAGCTTGGTCAGGCTGGTTTTTTTGCGTTGGGGCGTTCGATGAAATTCAAATTCTGTACATTCTATTGAGTGCGAGTGTGTTATGATAGATGATTGATTGATGATGGATGATGATTGGGGATGTATTTTGATTGGTGGTTTGATATTGAGTGGAGTGTGTATTGATGGAGTTTTAATGTATTTGATTTTTTTTGGTTGTGTGCGATGGATGATGATTGTAGTTGACTTGATTGTATGATAATGGTTGGTGTAGGATTGGAATTTGGTGATTGTAATGTAATGAGTTGGTTATAGTTGTAGGCGGTGGTACTGTTTCAATAATGCATTCAATTAAGATCTTCAAATCAGTACGTCCCAAAGATGAAACTCATTTTCCGCTTGACGAAGACATCTTCGAATGTGGAGGGTGCATGAGTGATAGAGGGTGCGGTGAGTCCTGATCTGGTGTGCGAGCAGTGTAGCAAAGCTTGTCGCGCCAATTTGATATTGGTGTTGTGCTGTGTTTAATTGGGCCGGATATGGTGACGTGCTACTGATCTGATTAGGGAAACGGTAGTGAAGTAGATTAAATGCTCATAGAGAGCTATCGAGAGGAGAGCCGGAGAAAGAGTGTGAGAGGTAGGAGAGATGAGAACGAGAGGTACAGAAGGAGAAGGAGAGATGAATTGTGGATGAAGGGGATTTGTTTTTGGAGGAGAGATGAGATAGAGGTGGAGACTGAGAGGGAGAGAGAGATGTGGTATGAGAGAATTGGAGAGAGAGATGAGAGAAAGAAGAAGAAGATGGGGGGAAAAATTTTAGGAAAAAATTTAAGTGTTGATTTTTTTCCATTTGCGAGATAGGTAGGTGAGACCTTTTCAATTATTGTTTTTAGTTCCTGACTATGTGATATATCTATTCATACCGTGTGAACTTATATAAAACCTATGGTATTTGGGCTTTCTGCTTTCAAAGGGGCGGTGGTTGGGGAAAAGATTGGTGGGATGGGGTCTTGATAAGAAGTCCTCGTTCGGCATCCTGGGAACATAGGAAATTAAACTTATTTTATTTAATCCATTTTTATGACAACTCTTAAACAGAATTAAATATTATACTTATACTTAATATAAAAAGTGAGGAACAGGGTGTGGAGGAATTTGTGGAGCAATGGTTCCTGTGGGATGGTTCATTGTATATAGTGCGGTGTATTAAGAGGCGTATAAACACTATGAACTTACACAATATGGTAGTTTTATAGAAATAATTACTTTTTATTTTGTGGACAAATTGGAGCTTATCAGTTTAAGTTTTATATTGGTCAGAATATAGAAACATGGTAAAAAAAGTAAGGGCGCTTTACGAGAAGATCATGAGAAGTTTTTGGCGTGTTATTTCTGGTTTTCGTGTTATAAGTGTGAAGAATCACTGTCGGAAATGAGTTTCAGATTATCCATAAAACGATATCACTAATATTTTTTGATAATCGATTTTTTTAAAGATTATGATCTTTTCGATGTAGGTCAGTAGGGCCCAACCGAGTTCGTGGGCCCAACGTCGTTAGCTGCGCCGTTAGCAAGCGTGGTTCTTTCGCGCACGCGGAGAATCTTAGTGTTGTGGCCACGCGATCTTGGGGGCGCGTATTCAGTTTATCACGGTTTATTAAACACATGCACATTATTATGCACATTTCTTCTCGTCTCTGCCAAATTCACATTTCTCTCCTCCAGGCATTCCTTTACTGAGCCAACCCAATTTTTCTTTTTTTGGTCTCCGAAGTTCATGGTCGTTTCCCAGCGCACTCTACGGCACTGTACTTCATCGCAGTGTAGACCAACCGGCTGATCTATCCATCGCGGTTCGCAGCGATGGGACCAAATCCGATCCTCAGATCGTCTTTTCATGTGTGATCTGCTCGTGTATCCCTTGTCTCGACAAGCACGCCAACTTCTTCTAATTAGCGTTGGCGTTGTGTGCGATTGCGCTCCGTTTACACATCACATTTAAAATTTTCAATAGATATTGATGGAATGACTTTATTAAGTTTGGTAAGTATGGAATTATGGATCTTTGTACAAGACGAACTAACTGCTCTGCATAACATGGTGGAAAGATCGACTCAGGAGTAATGGTAATGTGTGTGTAGTTTTTATTTTACATTGATTTTCACTTAAGGAACTTGCAATTGACTGCTTGTTCAACTTTCAAATGCTTAAAAAAAGTTTCAACGATGTTTTTGCGGAAAAATCTTTCTTTTGGATTTAAAACAAGCATAACTTTTCAAAATGTATGTAAGTCTGTGGTATGATATTAAATTGGGCCTGCGTATGTTTCTGTATGCATGTCGTCTTGCGCTTCTGGGGTTGTTTCTGTTTGAGAAAACAAACCAAAACTCACCACGAGGAGGCTGGCTGCAAATAACGTAGGTTGCCATCCCACCCGCCATCCCCGCCCGTAACCGCCCAATGGTCCGGCGATCCCATTTAAGCAAAATGTGCGGGTTGGCCAGGTTGCCTTTGTCATTAACATCTTCACCTTTCTTTCTTTGCTGTTTCCTTCCTTTCATTGACTATGTGGTTTGGGTGTACGCAGGGTATCAATCTTTAGTTTGTTCACATTCTGAGTGAAAGTGTCTTCTTTTGTGTTTTCTTGAGGCTGTATTTGTATTCTGATCTTGATGATGGTCTTCTTGGTGTGGTTTGATGTGTGCTTGTGTACTTGTACACAATGTTAAATCTGCTGATTGCTTAGGAGTACCTTCACTTCTGAGAGTGTTTTTTGAAGGTAAAGAATGACATTTTCCGTTATATATTAGTTAAGTTATTAACAGATCTATTGTACTTAATTTATAGAATAATCTCGCCACATTCTTGTTAGACCATAGGGCGTGGATGGAGACTTGTATATATACATATTATTTCTATTATTTGAATTGATGTCGGCGTTTGTGAAAAGTGTTCATTGTTAATATAATCATCTTTTCTCGCACTTCCTTCGGCTTATTATAGTTTATTTATTGGTCTTTTTCGCTTCTTTGATGGGGGGGGTGTAGGGGGTGGTTTGTTGAGCCGTTATTGTTGCGATCCGCCGAGGGTCTACTCTTAGTTTTTTTAAATACAGAAAGTAATTTTTTTACTATGCGAATCCAAGAATTTGTGTATTTGGTTGTAGAATATATGAAATTGATTGGTTTTGCATTTATTTTATGAATAGTGTCGGGTTTGGATTAGGGTTTTGATTGAGCGAACAAATAATTTGCGAATCTTGTTCTTTTGGGTCATTTGTTCAAGAGCATATGTTAGATTGTTGTTAATTTGAAGATCTTCGTTTTTCGAGATTATAACACAAAATTAAAGCCATGGTTTTGATTAAGTTTTTTGGTGGGGCTTGGTGGGTTGTGTTTTGGGTGGTTTTTGTTTTGGTTTGTTTAGGGGTGTGGTGGTGGGAGTTATGGTGAGTCTGTTGGTTTGTGGTTGGTTGGGGTTGTTTGTGGCGCGTTGTTTGGGTATCATCCATGGTAAATGTTTTATTGACGTGATTCTTTTGTCGTGAAGAGTGATATAGTATATATATAGAATATATATATATATATGATATATATATATATTTATATATATATATAGATATATATATAGATATAATTATATAATATTAATATAGTATATAATATATATATATATATATATTATATGTGTATATATATATATATATATTATATATATATATATATTATATATGTAGGTATAAGTATGTCTATTTGGTTATGGGATTATTATAAGTATACTTATATATACTATATAATATATGAGTGATATATATATATAAGTGGTGTATATATATAGTAGTTATTTGTTTTGCACTTGTTTGCATGTGTATATGTAGTATCATATAATATTATATTTATATTTTATAAGTATTATTATTTATATAGGGTATATTGTATTGTGTAGTGTATTGTATTTAGGTATATTATAATATATTTTTAGTTATTGATATTGGTGAGAGGCTGATTGTATAATGACGTTTATGAGATGGGTATGATATTTTGTGGTATGGTGATGAGTTATATAGTCTTATGAGTTGAAAGAGGTAGTAAGTGAGTTTAAATATACTATGTTATAATATATATTATATATATATATTATATATAATATATATATATATATATATATGTATATTTATATTTGGTATAATGATAGTATACTTATTATAGTTATATATTGTGTTGTATTATTTAGGTGTATTATTTTCTAGGGTGGCTTTAGTGAGGGTATGGTTTGTATTATAGGGTAGTGATAGGTATGATATATATTGATATATAATATATATTATATGAATTTTAGTATTATGGGTAGTGGATTGGGGATAGGGGTGTATATTTATGTAGGTTTAAGTTGTTAGTGAGGTATATTCTTTGGTAGGGTATGGATAGGTATATTAGTAGGTGAGTGGGTATATATATATATATATTAGTTATTATGTGGTTAGTAGTAGTTAGTATATATTGTATTGTATGTATACATTTATTTATATTAGTTGAGAGTGACTAGCGACCAGTTATTAGTATAATAATTATATTATTGATATGTGAGTTATGTTAGGGGTATAGGTAGGAATTGTGTTATTGTGAGTATAGTATTGTGTAGTCTATATTTGTATTTGGATTATTGGGTTTGTAGTTGTTGATAATATTTGTGGTATGGTAGAGGTGATTCATTGTATGAGGGTGGTATAGTTTGAAGTTGTGGATAGTTTGAGATATGGGGTATATAGTTTAAGGAGGATTATAGGTGATGTTTAGTATAAGGAGTGGTATGTGTGTAGAGTAGCATTTGGTGTATGTTGGGAGTGTAAAAGGAGGGTTTGAAGGGAGTTAACAATAGATAGGAGAGTTGAGCTGGGTGATGGTGTGTGGGATTGGGAGTATCTAGTTCCTAGGTATGAAGTTAGTTAGGATTGGGGTGAGCGCTTGTGAGACTAAGTGTCTCGGGATTTTAATAATTTAGGAGTTATTATGTGTTTGGTGATGATAAGAGAACGGTCGAGTGATGGAAGATTGGTTGTGGACGTAGGAAAGGTTGTTGGAATGAATAGTTTAGAAGGTTGGTGGTGCATAGGTATAATTGCTGGGTGATGTAAACGGGACTAAGTGCTTAGGCGCTGGAGTCACATGGAGGGTAAGTTGTTAGCGAGTGTGGTTAATGTGTAGTAGTCGTATCCTATGGTCGTGGAATAAGAGGTGTACAGATCTTTAATGGTGAGTACAATGGTGTGTTCAGGGTAAGGTGATCAATTGTATGGGAGTGTGGTTAAGTATGTTGAGAAGAGATTGATTGAAGAGATGGAGAATGAGATCGTATTAAGATGAGTTGGTGTGTGTTGTTGTAACGATAGTGAGAAGGCGGATTAATATGAGAAAATAGATTGAAAGTACTGAGGGGATGGTGGTAATGTGGGAGATATGGTGATGGATTGATAAACCGGGTTTTTTATGAGTTGGATTTTATAGTGGTGAGCGTGTGCGGGGGTTTGGGTTGCTGAGGGGATCCGAGTCTGGGCTGTGGAGGAGAGCCGAAGGAAAGAAGTGGGGATTGAGGGGGGGTCGAGTAGAGAATGGTGCGGCTGGAGAGAGAAGGAAGAAATGGGGTGTGTGTGTAGATGCTGCTGGAGAGAGATCAAGGTGGTATAATTAGGATATTGTGGGAATGAGCGGTAGAGTTTTGTTGTTGAGGGGGAGTGATGGGTGTGGGTCCACCTGGGCCAAGGTTATGAAACCGCACCATTGATGAGATGCCATAGTGAGGGTCCGCAGCAATGGGGGGGTCCTGTGAAGCTGTGAAGGGTTGATTGTTGGCGTCTGACGAGTGTGCGAGATTAAGTATTTCTTGCATGCTAAATTGGTATGAAAACTGGGCGTGTTTAAGGCTTAACTTTTAGGTGAATATGTAATATGGGAAGAAGTTTTGCGTCATTCTAGAGTAAGGAACCCAAGTTGATTTTTTGCTCTAGATGAACTTTGTGGTACAGTTATTAGAGAAAGTATGGAAGATCCTATCAGAGAAAGCCAGGCAGAGAGCATAGTGGGTGGCGTGACCTAGCTTGCATCGTCTTTCGAATACCAAGAGAGGGTAGGGAAAAAGTTATGTGGTATACTTAGAACAGGTTTTTCACCACGGTTTTTTTCGAGATCTCCTTTAAGTAAGCGGGATGATCATTTTTGGGCTGGGGCTGGGGATCCCAGTTTTTCAAGCTGGGCACCACCTGTAGAGGTGAAGATGATTTGGACATAAAATTGCGTGATGTTTCAGGTGCGGCGATTTTTGACTATATAAACACCCAAAATGTAGGCTTATTTTGCTGTCTTCTAAACTTTGAGTTTCCGTTGTGTTTTTTTTCTGGTCGACTTTGTTAGTCATAACTTTCAGAATTTTCAATATTGTCAAGAGGATTGCCATGTTTTTTGACCTATTTTTCTTTACAGTTGTGGGTAGAACCCTGCTTTTTTTGCAAACATGACTTCAACTGAAATATGCATACGATGGGTCCATTAGCCTACAATAGTCACTTATTACATTTTTCGGAGATTGAAGAAGGTTAATTTGTGGGTTTTCCAGGATTTTCCAAACCGCGATTTTTTTTTAATATTGAAGAAGGAAAAAGATTGACATATTATTTTTTTTGCTGTACGCGAGTCCGAAGTCAACATTCCAAATTTACCAGGGCTGTGGTATGAAATCGTGCATAGGATGCATCTTTTTCTCACTAGATGAATGTTTTTTTGGTGAGGGATACGTCAATAGGAGAAATTTTAAAAAAATTTCAAAGAACTTTTTTTGAAAATTTGTTATTCCAGAAAAAAACAAATTCCAAACCTAGTTTGATTGAGTGGGGTGTTGAGTATATTATTACAGTTGGCGTATCTCAGTATTTTTTTATCGAGGTGGGCCAGAGAAAATATTCGTGTTCTTATATATAGTGGATTGTATTATATTTTTTATATATATTTTTATATATATATAATTTATATATTATATTATATATTATATATATTATATATATTATATATATTATATATTTTATATAGTATTATTATGTTTATATATATATTATTGTTATTATCTATGTAGTAGTTTTTATATATTATTTATATAATATTGATATTAATATTATTATATATATTTTATTATTTTATTTATTTTATATATGTATTAGATTATTAGTGGTTAGGTGTATGTATATTATATATAAGGTGGTAATTTAGTATAGATATAGATTGAGTATGATAGTGTATAGTATATACGGTATTGTTATATATGTATTTATATTATATTTAGTATATATATATATATATATATAGATTTAACTTTTTGAACTTTTATATTATTAACGGATATTGATACTTAAAAATGCTTAGTGTCTAAAAAGTTTTCGGGGGGGCCATTGGGTAGTCCCCCTGCCCCCCCCTTGGATTACGCCACTGTATTATATATATTATGATGTCTATTGTGGTTTAGGGATAGGAGGATATTATTAACCTTCCCGCATGCTCCACACATTTTCTCATGATTTCGCTCTCTCTCTTGATTTTATATATTTTATTATTTTTATATATTTTATAATATATTTATATATGATTATTATTTTTAGTATTTACTAAGTATTTATATTATTATTTATAGTATATTATTAATATTATATTATGAGTATATATAATATTATAATCAACTGTTTCTTCTTTCACTTGTGTGTGTTTAGTTATGAAATATGTAATGATAGATTGTAGATAATATAATATAATATTTATTTATTTGAATATTATGATTATTATATTTATTATATATTATATATATTATATTATATATTATTTTTTTCTTGATATTGTATTCTGCATTATATATTCTACCATATTATTTTATATTTTATTTATACTTTTCTGTTTTTTTTATATAGGTAGTAAAGGAATATCGAAAAGTATAGTAGGTGAGTTTTTATATAATAGATATATTATTTATTTTATATTATAGTATATTTATTATGGGTTAGTTTTATGGGTATATGGTATCTGTACTATTAATTGATTATAATTTAGGTGTTATATATTTTGTGTTTATATTTAGTGTTTATATTTAGTGTTTATATTTAATATTATGTTATTAGTGTATATATTTATTTTATTTACTTATACTTTTATTTTTTTTATTATTATTTTTTATTTTTTTTTTATAAGTATTAATAATTATGTTGTATTGTATCATTCTTATTTTAATATATCATAGTAGTTCTAGTTGTTTATGTCTGTGGTATAGTGATCATTAGTATATTCCAGTATTTATGTATTATATATATTTTGTTTTGAGTTATTTATTTCATTATTTTGAGGTTTATTATATTGTTTTTATTCCTTTGGGTGGTCTTATTTATATTATTAAAATTATTTTTTTGAGTAGTAAGTATATGTATTATTTGTAATGTTTATATATATAAATATATATTAATATTACTTCTTATAGTTAATTTAGTTATTTTATTGGATTTTGTGTGAGCTTTATATTAGTGGTACTATATTTGTCTATGTATGTTTATTTTTATATATATATATATAGTATATATTTATTTTTATTATATAGTATATAGTTTTTGACTTATTTTTTAATATAGGTGTGTATTATTACTGGTGGATGTATATTTCATGGGATGTTATATATAGTAGGTTATATATAGGTATTGTGGGTATAGTATGTATGGATATCGGGTTTAATAAGGTAAGGTACTTGATAAGTAGAATATATATGATGTAGTTACATGTATTTTAATTATGTGATAGTTTTTTCTATACAATAGTTTTTATTATTATAGGTAGCTTAGTTTTTGTTTTAGGTTTCCTTTTGGTAGTAGTTGAGGTATATATATATCAGTTTCTGGTATAGCCTGGAATCCCTGTATGAGTGTTTTTATATTTAAAAACATTGTTCTTATCTCAATAGAACTAACCTAACTTCACCCCTGTATGTGGCTTCGTGACAGCTTCTACAACCAACTTAAAAAAAATGTATTTGCGCAACCATGTCATTTGCGATGTGATCTTTTAATATCTTGCTTGTAACATCTCTTAAAGGTATATTATTTAATCTTGTGACATCTCTCTAATTAAGTTGTGTCAGTATATAATGTTTTATGTTGAATCTCTAAAAGTTTTATATTTGTATTGTTGGCTTATAATTCACATCTATTGATATTGGTTTTATAAGTAATTACATATCTTGAATTGAAACGTTTTATTGAATGCTTCACATCATTTATTCATTATTTCTCCTTCCACGTGTTAAGTTTTCCAGGAACCGGAATTTATATATATTTTATTTCTCTTTCTTATTATTATTTTTTTTATTATATATTACGTAAAAATATTGTTATATTATATTATAGTATATATATATATAGTTATATATAATATATATATGTAGTATTATATATTATATATATATATGGTAGTATAGGTGGATAGGAGTATATTAGTATTATTTATAGGTAGGGTATATATATATATATAATAAAACTCAGTGAAAGAGGCATAGTGTAATAACCATTTCCCAGAAAAATAGTTTTCTATGTGTAGTGCTCTAGGAACAAGAATTTCAGTAGCCAGAAGGATAGTAGTGGGAGTATTGGATGTGTGGGAGATGTTGTAGATTGTGTTGATAGAAGGTAGGCAGTATGGTCAGGTTGGGTGTTGGAACGTTTTTCCTTCTGTTTACATAAGGGTTTGTTTTTAATGTTTGGTTTCGTATATAAGAAGTTAAGTGGTCTGTTCAATGTGATTTGCTGGTAAGAATTGGCAATAGTCTTATTTGTTCCTCTTATGTCATGTCAAGATTTGGTACTTATTATAGGTAGAATTTTATTATTCTAAGAGCTTGTGTTTTGTAATCGACCTCCAGCTTTTTAAGTATTGGATATGAATATTCGCAGGAGCCCAAATTTGATTGAATGGTTATGTTTATAAATTGGTTGTTAATTGAATAATTGTATTAATACATCTACTTGTTTGAAATAATCTTTCTGAGTTAATTAATTAATTAGATTCTAGTGGAGAGGACTTAGATGGTAATTAATATTGTTTATGTTGGGGGTGAATTGAAATGTGTGGGTCGAAAGTTAAGCCAAAGATGGTGGGTTTAATGAGAGAGGAGTATGTTGTTTGAAAGGATACAAACTCTGTATCGTTTTTTATGGGTGTGTAAACTCTCTTGTTGTTTAGGTTTATGTGAGATGAAATAGAGGAATTTTTGATAGGAGAGGCTTGTCATTGGAGCCATCGCTCCAACTGTTTATTTATGTGCTGTATGTTCTGTCTTTTGCTGTATTTTAAATGAGTGACTTTAGGATGTACATTATTAAGGTTACCTTGCGATAAGTTAGTGATTTTAATAAGAGGGGGATGTGGGTGTGATAGATCGTGCATATAAATAGCTGTTATAGAGTGTTATTGATAGCGGGATGGCGCCCTGGGGGACTCCATTATATAACCTGTAGGTACTAGAAAGGTGTGACCCTGGATAACTCTAGCTGTGCAGAACGGATTATATATATATATATATAATATAATATAATAATATATATATATATAATATAATTTATATAATTGCGTTTATAAAAGTAGTTTTAATATATATGGTAGTATTAATTTTATAATTATTATTATTTATGTTATTTAAATGGTTGTGTTTAGTATAAATAATGATTTATTATTGTGTGTTACATTATAATATTCTTATTTATTTTAGTATTATATAATTTATAATCATGATTATTATCTATTATTATATTATTTTAGTATTTATTATTATTAATTATTATATTATTATTTATATTATTATATATATTTAATTATTATTATTTTATTAATTATATTATTTATTTATTATTATTATTTATTATTATTTATGTATATTTTCTTATTATTAATATTGATTATTATTATTTATTTATTTTTTTTTTATATTTTTTTATTATTAATGATTATTTTTATATATTTATTTATTATTATTTATTTATATTATTACTGAATATATTCAAATTTTTTGCATGAAGAATTTTCGAGAATACAGCAAGTTTACGAGATTCATTTTGGGTGTCTCTTTTAATTAGAATTTTTATTATATTAATAATTTTAATAATAATAATAATAATATTCGTAATAAATTTGATAATTTGTTACTATTATTTATGTAATACTAACAGTGCAAAAGCAAACCGCAAAGAGAGCACAATAGAAAGTTGTATCTGATGTCTATGTCCAACTTGTTGGGTTTAATTTTTTGGTTAGATCTTTTTGCAGTTTATTAAGACCGTATCGTTTTATTAGTTCTATTAGTGTCTTAAAGCTTCGTTATATAGTTAAATTGTCATCAAACTTTGTTTACTAAGACGATTTTTTACTCTTAAACGAACGCTTGATTTCTCATAAAAGTTACTTTTGTTTACAAACATTTGGTATCAGCTGTTGTGATGTTGTTTTGGTAAAAGCAGAAAAAAATAACAAATGGTGTATATTACAGATTACAAGTATATTGATCTAACTATTGTGTATGGTTTATTCGATTTTTCTAAGGGAATTAGATATTAAAGCTATTATTTAATTGAATTAAACATTATACTTAATTCTCAAACGGGCCTACAAGCCGCCATCTTGTTTCGTTTACATTTTTTCGTAAGAAAATCGTGTCTTAAATCTGTGTGCTATAGCACTTAGGGAAATATGCAATTCCCTGCAGAAATTAAGAATAATTCCTTACGTTTTGGTAGCATTTTTTCACTTATTTTGCACAATAAGTATTAGGTAAAACGAACGCATAACGCGAGCAATTTCTTACGTTTCGTAAGGACCAAATGCTTTTATAAACGAAAAAAATTTAAAATAAAAGAGGTTAGCTTTTCAATTTTTATTATATTATATTAAATATATATATTTATATATTATATTTATATATATATATATAATATTTTTATTTATATATTATATTATTATTATATTATATAGTGTTCTTTTTATTATATATATATATATTATATTAATTATTATTATTTATATTATATTATATATTATTTATTATTCATTATTTATAATATTAATATTAATATATATATATATATTTAATTATATATATTATATATATATTTTATAATTATTATATATATTAATTTATATATATATTTTTATATATATATTTATATTATATAATATTTATATATATTATTATAGTATATTATATATAATATTTATATATTGTTAACGTAGTGCAGAATTCTATTGGTTCTTTATAAAACTATTGCACAATCAAGGATAGATTATTTTTTTTACTTCCTCTCAGAGACCAATACACAATCCGTGGTATCTAACAATATAGAGGAATTGCAGTGACTGTTGAGAGTTCTCTGTTGTAGCATAGTAGAATTTTTAGGTGCTGAAACTTATATAACGTGATTAGGAATAAAAGAAAATATATGGAGTAAAAATAAAATACTCGTTTATAACTGCGAGTGTTAAAATATGATCATCCAACGAGAGATTTTTATTAAGTATTATATGTATAATTTTTCTTACAACGTTCATCTAGGTAGATCGAAATATTCTATGAAGATTTACTACCGTTGTCTAAAATAGATTTTGCTGTTATTCCCTAGCCTATAATTATAGCTTAAGTAATGTTTAAATTGATTGCAGTGTAAATGCATTGTTCAAAAAGTAATACATAACTGGAAGACGGCAATATCTACATTATCAACGACTCGTCGGTGTTCTTTTGACCATCGGAGGAATTTCAGTCAGCAAATTGAGTGCCCTCATTACTGTGGAGGACTAAGAAAATTGGGTAATATCGAACTCAAGAGAAGAATGTCAATTGCAGAAATGAGCTTATATTTGTCTTCCCTTTCAATTTCTATAGAAAGATTATTGAAGCCAAGATGAAGAGTCAGAGGTTTGCATCCGTCTTGCAGGTATGAAAATTAGTTATTATTCCGTAATTTAACCTAATTATATCTTAAATTACCATTTTCATTTGTTACATTATCCTATATTCATAATAGTAATGCTGAAATATGGAAAAATTTCTTTTAAATTGTGAGCTATTTATAAGAAGTGTATCATTATTGTATTAAGAAAGCAAAATAAGTTTATTCTTCTCTTACACATGTAAAAACGGAAGAAAATATTAAACTTGAATAATAAAGGAATTATGATAAACACATCTTGACATAAATTTAAACAATTTGATAACAAAATTAATTAAGAATAGTAATATCTGCCTGATATTGCTTTAAATAATTGAAAGCTTTTTTTTCCTTAACTTCAAATATATTCATATTTTGGAGTTCTTTGGTATCTAAGAAATTTTCTTTATTCGGAAAAATTTTCTACACTTTTTGATTTAGAGTTATTCACTTCTTCTCTAATTGAAGTTTTCTAAAAGTCTTCTTAAAGTAAAAGCACCTGCATATTTTCTTTATCTTTCCTATTAATGCCTTTTTTATTTCCTTTTTCGTATTCGAAAAAGGAATAAGAATATTCTTTACTGACTTTCTGTATTCTGTAATGATGGTGAGTAAGAAACTTTATTCCAAAATTATAATTCCCAGAGCATAATGTATATACATAAAATTTCAATTGACCTAAAGATTTTCTTGCAATTCTTCGTTTATGGAAAATAAAGAAACACAAATTTCTTTTCCTGATTTTCTAAGAGCGTAAATTACCCTGAGTTTCTTTACCTCTAATTTTTTTTTCAATCCATAAAAGCAAAACTTTTTTCCTCCATTCTCAGGGTTTCTTTTAACTGCAGAGTGCATGATTAATCGTCATCGTCATCGTCATCGGCAAGAATCGGCATATTTTTTTCCAATCGTCATCGTCAATTTATTGCCGATTTTCTGCCGATTAATGGAACCATATTAGGAATTTTGATAATATTCAAATTAATATATATATATAAAGTATAGTATATATATATATATATATATATATATATATATATATATATATATATATATATATGTATATATATATATACTATATATATATATATATATATAAATATATATATATATATATATATATATATATATATATATATATATATATATATATATATATATATGTATATATATATATATATATATATATATATATATATATATATATATATTTATATATATATATATATATATATATATATATATATATATATATATATATATATAGAAAATAAATACATATTTATATGTATATATATAAATATATATATATATATATAATATATATATATATATATATATATATATATATATATACTCCATTTCGAATATAGTATGTATGACATCTTAGTGCCTAATGGTTGGTCGTTTGGTTCTTGCGCTTCAGATCCACATTCATCCACCAGACAACATCTTAGAGACACCATCTTTTATCCACATACTTATATCCACGCCCCTCTTTCTAGACAAACATCTTACAGACATCACTATCCCTTATCCAAATGTGAGAAAAATTGCTGTCGTAGAAGGCAAACTAAGTGATGGTTAGTTGGCTGCTCACTACTACTTATATCTTGCCAGGAATGCTAATGCATGGCTCAGAGAGTTATCGACGCCGTAAGCGACGTTCTTATCTTTTTGACGAAAATGTATGACCGTATGGACATGGAATGTCAGAGGAATAAATGTTGAGAAGGGGAGAGTGGTGATGGATGTATTTAGAAAAGCGCAAATTTGATTTGTTAGCTGTGACTGAAACAAAGAGGGAAGGAACGGTGAAAATGAGTGGTGGGTGTGAAATGTGTAGTTTGGGTTGGTGTGGAAAGGAATGAGAGGAGGGAAATATTTGCAATTCTGATGAGTTGTGTGGTAGAGAGCTATGGTAAGATTTTGTGTGTGAGTGCTAGAATTCTAAAGGCTAATTTAAGCTTGAATAGGTAAAAGTATGTGGTTGCAACTATGGTCCATCTATGGGTAATGTTGAATAGTGCGATTTCTTGGGATAATCTGAATGATGTTTTGATGGGGTGAGTAATCGAATTCATTTGCCAAATATCTGTTTCTCTTCTAAATAATTTTTTTTTTTTTTACAGTTCTCACCACCACTCACAGTCCGAGCCCCCATTCAAGGAGGGGTGTAGTACGCTCAAAAGTTCACCCTCTAGCGCAAATTACGCAGATGAGCACAGACACTAGCTGTAAAGTGAGGGAGAATTCAGGAAACACAGAAGATGGTATAGAATTCCACAGAACAGAGGTGGGAAAGAAGGAAGCACCACAGCTAACTAGCCTAGAGTTACCAATATCAACACAAATATCAAAACAGATACAGCACTCCTTGTGCTAATAGAGGTTTCCAAAGGTGTGGTACGCAATGATAAGTTCCCTCGAGCACGCCGCTGTTGTGCCTATAGAAAAAATAGAGAGAGGAAAGTAAGGAACAGTTTTTAACTCTTTTTGCCTTTGAGTCGACCTTACCCAAAAGAAGGTGAAACCAGAGCTCCCCCCACCAGATATGAGAGTAGTACTTCCATATATGTTCCACTGAGCAACTGAGGTAGTAAGCCCTGCAGTCTAAATAAACTCCTCTAATTTCTTTGAGGCCACTCCTTAGCAACTGTTGTGACATGGTTTTTCAAGACATTTTTTGTTTAGGTTAAGGGCCAAGGATGTTATATTATCAACAGGAGAGACGAGAAATCAAGGTCGAAAGAGATAGGAAAGTTAGAATGCGTTTTAGAGAAGGAGATTTGCCAGTTGGTTTTTGAAGAATTTAGGCTCACAAGAGTTGAGAACCGCCCTTGCTGATAGCGATTTCTATTTAGGAGGAAGCGAGAATGAATAGGAAAGGCTAAGACGAGGCAATTCCAGAAGTAAAAGAGAAGCAGAACTGAAATGAGTTGAAGA
>JABUQX010074249.1:0-5000 GCA_015478945.1 Trachelipus rathkii | reverse complement strand
TTAACATTCTGTTAGGTTCCTTCCCATGTGGGTGTTCCGAAGAGTGCTCAATACCTTCCTCCTGACTTGCGACTGGGATGCCTTCCTGCTTTTGATTTTTATATTTCCATTCGTCGCGGTTTCCTTTCTTTCTTGGCAGGCTTGTTGGTCGGAGTATAATCGTGGCGCCATTACGTACAGTGAAACCCCTCATTGGCCACTGGTCCACTTCTTGGAGGAGAAGTCGCCTTTTGAGGTGGTCCTTGCTCTGATTAAGAATAGGAGATGCTTCTACCTCACCCATAGTTTTCTCAATGCAAAGATTCTGACCCGTCTTGCTGCTCAAGTTAAGCTGCCTTTTAAATTTTTCATGTGTTTGTTGGTTGCGATGACCTTTTGCCCTCCGACGCTCATTCTTCCCTGGTTTGCATACTATTCCTGTCCAACATCGCCTTGCATGTATCTCTCTGAATCCTCTTATTTCCTGTGTGATTTAAATATCCTCTATAAGATTTAATTCTCTCAGCGCGATTTTTAGTTTTGATGGGGACTTCTCCCTGATGTTGGTTTGCTGACACACGGTATAGCCGCCTGACCTGTGTGCTGTGGTGGTCCCTGTTCAGCAACTCAACAAAAATTATTATTAATATTATTCTATTATTATCTACTCAGGATCCTCCTCCGTTTGGACATGTATGTGAGTCTCTCACTTCTCATAAATTGACTTCTGGCTGTTTTCTTGATCTGGAAAGCATACGACTTACATAGAGGGTGGGGTTCCGCAACCATCACTCCCTGGGTCTGGGACAATCTCCTCTCTTCCTTCAAACTTTGATGTCTGATCGCTCATTCAGGTCCGGTGTGGTACCACTCTTCCAGGTATTCTGTCATGGAAGAAAGGGTTCAGACAGTGTATTGAGTGTATTGTTTTTGCAATAGGCCTTCAACGGAGTTGTCGATACCATCCCAGACACAGTCCGTTGCTCACTCTATGTGGGTGATCTGATCTTGTAATGTATGTCACTTGGGCTAAACTCCCTTGTAGGATCAGCTTCAACTGGCCATCGTGATTACGTCCTGCGCAGTGCGCGTGGATTCAAATTCTCCACCTCCAAAACGAAACCGATGCTTTTCCGGGAGAAACCCCGTCGCGGTACCGAATTCAGTTAATACACCTGTATGTTCCCCCATCCAGGTGGTACTGACGGTGAGGTTCTTGGGTTTGCTGTTGATGATCGCCTTATATGCCTTCCTCAAATTAATCATCTTAAAACTAGCTGCCGCCGATCACTTGACCTCTACTGTACCTCACCTCTAAGGCTTGGGGGGGAGACAAAGACACTGCTGCGCCTCTACATCATGCTCGTGAAGGCTTTGGATTACGGCTGTGCCATCTATGGGCACACCTTCGCCTCCTTGACCATATTCTAAACGAGGGTCTGCGCATTGCAACGGTGCATTTGATCAACGGGGAAAGAGAAGATTATGCTGAATACTGGGATAATGCTCCCTGCGAGAGAGAAGTTTATGTGTTCTTTATTCCTTCAAATTCAGGTCCCTGCGTCTTCAGCCTTGTCACCCTTAATAGAGAGATTCCTCCACATTCCTGCATATTGGCCGTTCGCTGGGGTTGTGACTTATTTTTAATTTCCTTGGCCTTCCTTTTCAATCTGTTTTGCGCTACATTTCGACAACGTTCACGCGAAATGGATTTCTCCTCCCCACCCTGTTGTTTTGGGATCCAGTCCTTCACCAAGGCTGAGACACATCCGACGACATTGAGGGGTTCCTTTATGTCTACAGCGAGATCCATAATAGCTCAACACCTGCCTGCCACTGATGGCTCCAAAACAGGAGGCGGAGTGGGAGCGTCGGCTGTCTTCCCAGATCTCGCCATTTCCCACACCCTGCCTACCTATACGTACATATTTTCAGCTGAGCTGATAGCGCTGGTTTTGGCTGTGTGCAGAATTAGCAACCTACCACCCGGACGTCGTTATGCAATCTTCTCGGACTCTAGAGGCGCTCTCTTGACTTGCTCGACTGGTACACAAGAAATCCTTTTTACCAGTATGAAATCCTTTGATTTCATATATCCAATTGAATAGAAGGGGCATTGAGTTTTGTTGGGTCCTGTGGGTGTTCCGGAGAACGAGAGAGCTGATACAGATGCTAACCGTGCTGCCACCGGCAGGGTAACTAGCAGACGGTTCCTTCCATTGAATATACTTTTAGGACACGCCCTGCGACTGATTTTTACTCTTGTGTCCACCCGGGTTTCCTCTCCCGCTGGGAGACTTGTTGGGCGGAGGATTCTCGTGACGCCAAGCTGCGGAATGTTAAACCTCGTTTAGATCACTGGCCGTCCTCTTGTAAACGGAGTCGCCGCCAGGAGGTGGCTCTCGCCCGTTCACGAATTGGACATACCAATCTCACGCATGGCTTTCACATGGTAAGAGAGAACCTCCATCCTGTTCGTTTTGTTCTTCGTGTGATCCTCTTACTGTTGCCCATATATTTGTGGGTTGCGACGCAATCTCAGCCATCCGACTCGAGTTCTTGCCTGACATACCATTCCGTTTCGGAATCGCCTTGGTTATATTTTATCTGTCTCCCCACATTTTCGAGGTGACAAAATTTTTGCGTCCCTTCATAAGCTGAACATCTTTTATCGAATATAAACCTCTTGATCCCGTTATTTTTTTCCTCGTTCTGTGTAGGGACTTCCCCTGTTGCTACTCTTACTGACACGGTATAGCCGCTCTTTTTGCGTGCATTGGTGGTCCCTGTACACATCTCAAAAAAAAAAAATGTTTTATTGTATTAACACTTTTTTTTATTTATTTTTTTATTTATATTTATTATTTATTTATTTTTTGGTCCTTGTACACATCTCAAAAAAAAAATGTTTTATTGTATTAACACTTCTTTTTTATTTATTTTTTATTCCAGAATGATATCATTATGCAAAGAAGAACGAATTCCGCTAGAAACTTCGTTAACAACGGGTTTTTTTTTGTTTGTTTTTTGTTTTTTGTTTTTTTTTTTAAATAAAGAGCTAATTTGCGTTGACCATAAATATAATAACTATCACCTATTACTTTGTGACAGCAATTAAATTTTTTTTTCTGTTATTTTGCATAGCCTATTCAAGCAATGGCAATATATAAATAAAGAGTCGAAACATTTAAAACCAAACTTTTTTCCTGATACTAAAATAATTTTTAAATGATTTAAACAGTCAATGTCGCCCTCCGAACTGATATAAGACATGAAACATAGCCCAAGAAAGTAGTGATAGTTAAAAGCCTCTCGGGCCTTTCAAGACTGTCCCACCATGCAAATTATTAACCCAACCCCATAATTACACATATAACATGAAATTTTCTGTTAGGTCCTAAACAAACTCGTCAATTAATCAAACATGCAGTTTACTAAGCTAGATTCTAAAACGAACCTGTCTATTAAAATAGCATGCAATTTACTAAGCTAAATTTTAAATGAACCCGTCAATTAATCAAACATGCAATTTACTAAGCTACACTTTAAATGAGCTCGCTAATTAATTGAATATGCAATTTACTAAGATAGATTTTAAATGAACCCGTCAATTAATCAAACATGCTATTTATAAAGCTAGATTCTAAATGAACCCTCCAATTTACTAAGCTAGGTTATAAACGAGCCCTTCAATTATTCTAACATGCGAAACCATCACCCCCAATGGACCGTTGACACCACGAACTACTTACTGCATTAGGCTTGGTCATGATTCATTTTATGATACCTACACCATCTATATATTTATCAAATTCTTTCTTAAATGATACAAATCAGTCGCAACTAACAACTTCCTACGGTAAACCATTTCAAAAATTAAAATCCCTATTGCTGAATGATTATTTTCGTTCATCAAGATGGCCTGACTTAATTTTCTTATCATGCCACCAGGTTTTCCTTCTGTGGTCTATAAATAATTCATTTATCTCTGTATTATCGTGAGATGGAAAAATGTTGTAGAATTGGATCATATGCCCTCTATGAAATCACCTTTCTAGTGAAATATTCCTAAATCCTTCATCCTCTCCTTATAGCTCTTTCTCTCAAAGCCAGAAATCATTATTGTTACATGTTGCACTCTCTCTTGCATTTCTTTTCTTAAATATGGTGCCCAAACTTGTGCAAATTATTCTAATACTGGCCTAAAATAGCTATTATCAGCTTGCTTACCTTGTTCTTTTAAATGACTAGGCGATTTGTTACACCTAGCATCTTATTAGCTTTATTCCTGTCTTCCAAGCACAAATTATCCACTTTCAAATTATTGCTTATAATCACACCCAAATCCTTTTCCAGACCCAAGGAAATTGCCGTTCATATCGTAGTTAAACCTATCATTCGAGTAACTCACGTGGCGAACCAACATTACACTTTATAATAATAAAATTAATTTACCTCCCATCTGACAGCCTAAGAAGTTTATAAAGATCATTTTGAATCTTTATAAATCTATCATCATTCTTTACAGAGGTAACCACTTCGGGTGGTATTATCTGCAAACTTAGATTACATTTCAGATCCTGGCTCAGATCATTTATATTTATGAGGAACTAGAGTGGCTCCAGCATTGAATCTAGTGGAACACCACTTTTTCCCCATTTCCTGATAAATTGCCATTTGCAGTACACACTGTCTTCTATTCTTCAACCACTCTTCTTAATTAAACCATGCACCACTCCACCTATACCACAATGTGATAACTTATGCATCAGCCTAACTGGGGTACCTTATCAAAGGCTTTGGTGTAGTCAAAATATATAACATCAACTGGTTCTCCTCGGTAAGTGCAATCAGTAATGTATTCCATAAATTATAATATGTTTGTCTGGCATGATATACTTTTTCTAAAATAATGCTGAGAATCATAGGATCTTATCATCTTCCAAATGATTTTCTTTATATGACGTTTTAGTAACTTTAACAAAATTTTTAAAACCAAAGATGTTAAGCTAACGGGCTTG
>JABUQX010074248.1:62500-64296 GCA_015478945.1 Trachelipus rathkii | reverse complement strand
TATGGCGCAGAAAACGTTAACCTTTTGGGGAATCACGTTCGTGTTCAAGTTCATGCGGATTTTCAAACCCCAGATACGAACATTATGGGCTTCACCTTACCCCTGATATGAAAGGTGGACTCATCGCTAAACACTATGCGATCTAGAAGGTCATCGTCTCAACCTAACACTGCACAGGCAAAGGTAAACCGTAGAGCCTAGTCGTCGGCTTTAAAAGCATGTACAAAACTGCAACCGGTATGGCACGCATGTGGTAAACGTTTTCCTTAACACCTTCCACACCGTCGTTTTTGGCACCTTCAGTTCGTGATTTGCTCTCCGAACGGATTTCTTAGGACTATGAAGAAACGAGGCCCTGATACGGTCCACATCCTGTACAGTCACTTTGGGCCGTCCTGTACTTTTGCCTTTACAAAGACATTCCATTAGTTGCAAATTGCCTATTCCCATCGGCGAATGTTTTTGCCACATGAAGGATCACATTGGAAACTTAAACGATACGCACGTTGAATCTTAATTACAGATTCACACTTAGCAAATTGAGAACACAGAAAACTTACGCTCAGACCTCGCCATTGTCAGTATGTGGCGCACCGCACTAGAGAAGACTACATCTGAAATGCGCGCATGCGCGTATGTCGACCTATCAGGAACTCGTTCTGGCGCAAGTGCAAATATTCGAAACTATGCAACTAACTCTTCACTTTGATGTTTGATATGATATGGATATTGTATATTATTGCTGTTATAATAAAGCCATGAAACTGGGAAAGTTTTTTTACGACACCCGGTATTGAGTATAATTAATACGGTATTTAGCTTTGGAGATATTTTCCGCAAGCGGCAAAAGCATCTGCTATAGGTCAAAGACTAATTAATTTGTCTGATAAGCTTAATATCATTATTAATATTGTTAGGGATATTATTATAATAAAAGAAAATTAACAATAATTATTACTATTCCTACATATTGTGAAGACGGTTAACGTGAACGATTAACGTTAACTTCCGCTACATTCTTTACCGATAAACGCTTTAATGATTAACGTCGTTAATATATTTTGTTAACGATTAAAAATTAACTACGTTAACTTTCTCATGACACCCCAAAACCACCTGTTATATATATATATATATATATATATATATATATATATATATATATATATATATATATATATATATATATATATATATATATATATATATATATATATATAAAGATTATTTATCTTTATATTTATAATATATATATATATATATATATATATATATATATATATATATATATATATATATATAACGGAAGAGAGAGAGAGTGAGCAAAGCTTACTATCTCAAATATTTTAGTATCTGTATTGGTTACACTGCCAACTCATGTAATAAAACATACGCGTAATATAAACAGTTAAAATTAATGAATAAATATATTAATGCTAATTACAATATGAAAATGAACTATTAAGTATATAACATATATAAAGAAATAAATAAGTAAATAGAAAAACACTATATTCTTAACAAAATTTAATTAAAAAAAACATAATATGGCAACTCTGGCAAGAGCAAACTCTACGAAATTTATTTAATTTATTTTCTTCTTTTTTTATATATAGAGAAACACTCGGCTTTGCCCAGCATTCACGAATCACGTGTGCTTCGTATGATTCGAAAAGAGCTACGTATTTAAACGTTTTTCTGAGAAAGTTGTAATAAGAGAGTTGCGGATGTTTTCATACATTCTTTTTTTTTTTCCTCTTTATTTGCATATTAAGCGTAAATTCCGTGTTATATTT
>JABUQX010074248.1:52500-57500 GCA_015478945.1 Trachelipus rathkii | reverse complement strand
CCTTCCTACCATTCACAACCTTCCTACTATATTCTGCATCATCTGTTTCTCTTTCATTCAACATATATCCTATATATTTAAACTCAGATACTTGTTCCAGCTGTTCACTATCTAACATGGCCTCATACCGCGGACTCTCCTCACTCACTACCATAACCTTACTCTTATCTACATTTACTTTCAAACCATCCCTTTTACAGACCCTGCAAAACCCCTCTTCCAATCCTCTCAAACTCTCTTCCGATTCACCACACAAAACCAAATCATTCGCTTACAATAAGCAGGGCACCTTCCACTCTCTTCCATTCTCCATCGTTCTAACAACCTCCCTGCCACCCCTACCTCTAATTTTTTCATATTCCCATCTATATACAAATTAAATAACCAAGGAGACATAACACATTCCTGTTTCACTCCGCTATTAATATTAAACCAATCACTTTCGACTCCATTTATTCAAACACATGCTTCACCATCGTCATACATACTTTTGATTCTATTCAGAAACCTACCACCAACACCATATATCACTAACACTTTCCATAGGGCTTCCCTATTAATCCTGTCATACGCCTGTTGCAAGTCCATAAAACCTAATTACAATTTATTCTTCTTCTCTCTCATTTTCTCAATCATTTGTTTCAATGTAAAAATTTGTTTCACACATTCTCTACCACTTCTATAAAGACACATTGTTCTTCACCAATCAGCCCTTCAGTCACTCGAAGTGTTCTTTCAACGAAAATACCAGCATAATTCTTCCCTACAACACTCAGTAAACTAATTCCCCTATAGTTCCTACAGCTCCCCTTATCCCTCTTACCATTGTATAAGGGTAATATTACTGCTCTCTTCCAATTTCTCGCAACTATTCCCTCCATAAACGCTTTGTTACACAACTTTCAAATCAACACAATCACCATCTCACCTCCGTTCTTGATAATTTCACCAGTAATTCTATCTATGCCTGCAGATTTACCACTCTTCAACTCTCTTACCCTACCCATTATCTCCTTCCTACTAATTATCTCATCCCCAAAATACCTATTTCTTCTTGTACCATTAAACCCACACACAATCACTATCACCTCTTCATTACTGACAATGTTATGCAGATTTTCGAAGTGTTCCCTCCACACTCTTTTCACATCCATTTCATCAGTTACGAAAGCACCATCCCTATTCATTATTCTATGCAGATTTCTCCTTACTCTCATTCTTAACCTTACGCGCTTCCTTCCAGAAAAGCTTCCTATTTCCTTGTAAGTCCCCATTCATACTCCTTCCAAACTGTTTATTTACCTCATTTTTCCTCCTACGTATGCAATGTCTAGACTTCCTTTTTTCCTACGTACATAATTCTAATAATCTTTCTTTTGAGATCTCATAATTTGCTTTTAGCACATTCAACAAAGCCTCTTTTTTACTTTTAACCGCTTCCGTCACCTCTTCATTCCACCATTCACTGTTGAAATTCTTACTTCCCACTTTAGCACATCCACATACTTCTCTTGCACTACTAACAAAGGCTTCCTTCATTTGTGTCCAGATTTGTTCAGTTTCATCTTGTCACATTCAACTGATTTATTTGCAAGCGCTCTTAAATATTATCCTTATTACCTTGTTCACTTAACCTTTCACTCTTAATTCTTCCCACTTCCTTCCTTACCTCTTTCCTCTCCATCCAAGACCCCACTAATTTAATTTTATATAAAACAACATAATGATCCGTTAATTCCATCCCCACCACCTTCACTGATTGAACATTCATCAGATACTTCAACGTCTCCTTCACCAACACAAAATCAATCATACTATTCACTTCAATACCATCTCTACTTACACCAACTCTAGTATACTTATGATTACTCTTGTATTTGAAGAAAATATTACTCACACACATACCTCTTTCCTCACAGAAATCAATCACCTTTCTACCATTCTCATTTTTTCCAGTCACCTCAAATTTACCTTTTATACCATCCCATTTTTGATAACCTATCCAACCATTTAGGTCACCCAACACTATCAATCTGAAGCTCCTACTCACCCCATCAAAACATCATTCAGATTACCCCAGAATGTCATACTCTCCTCAACATCAAACTCAGATGGACCAGATGTTACAACCACACATACCTTGACCTTTTCAAACTTAAATTTAATCATTAGAATTCTAGTACTAACCCAAACAAAATCTACCACAACTCTGTGCCACATGTCACTCATCAGAATCGCAACTCCTTCTCTCCTCCTCTCGTTCCCCTCAACTCCGCACACACATATTTCCCACCACACCACTCATCTTCACCGATCCCTCTCATCTTTGTTAAGTTCACAGCGAGCAAATCAAATTTACCCTTTGCATCCATCACCTCTCTCCTCTTCTCTTCGAAATTTATTTCTCTGACATTCCATGTATCCAAACGATTCATACAATTTCGCCCAAAGATACATCATGGTCGCTTACGGTCCGACCATGTCCGATGCCTGCAAAAACATACCTAGCAAGGGATAAGTGGTAGTGTGCAGCTAATCCAACTACCACTGTCCCTTTAGTTTCCTTCTACGACACGCAGCATACGCTGTGGTTAATTCTTTCTCCCCCACACACAGAGATATAAGGCAATGTCTGTAAAGTGTTGTCTGGAAGAGGAGTGTGTGTATGAACGCAAAAAGAAAGGCGAACCATTGGACACTGGAATGTCATGGGAAATACCCTACACACCATAAACCCAATGGGAGGTGCTTCCATCGCCTCGATTTCGCTAAACTCACCATACTATATATATATAATATATATATATAATAATATATATATATATATAATATATATAATAGGTGTTTATATATATATATATATTATATATATATATATATATATGATATATAAGATATATATATATATAATTGTAATATTATATATATATATATATATATATATAATAATATATATATATATATTATAATATATTATATATATATATTATATATAAAATATTTTTATATCTATATAGTATAAAATACAATTTAAATATAAATAAAGATTTATATATTATAAAATATACATATGAAAACCTAATCTATGTATATTTAATATATATAATATATATATATTAATAAATTAATTATACATTATAATACTTTATAATATATCTTAAAGATTATATAAATATATATAATATATATATATATATATATATATATATAATATATAATATATAAATATAATATATATTATATTTATAATATATAGTATATATATATATATATATATAATATATATTATATATATATATACTATATATATATATATGATAATATATATAATAATTATATATATATATATATATATATGGGATAACTTTTTTTAGCTTCTTGTTTCAAATGAATTTTAGATGTTTTTCAAAAAAAAAAAAATTTAATTAATTTAACAGTTTTTGGCATAATTCGGGAGAAAGATTTTATTTTATTTAGCGTTAGTTAGGATAAGTTAGGTGGTGTGTTTAGATTGAGTTTTGTTTAGGTTAGGTTGTGTTACGTTAAGACGGGTTTTAAGTTAATTTGGTTAGATTAGGTTAGGTCTAAAAAAACAAAATAAAACGCTTGTTTTGTTATATATATATATATATATATATATATAATATATATATATATATATATATATATATATATATATATATATATATATATATATATATATATATAATAAATATATAATAATATATAAAAAGAAATATATAATATATATCTTACTACATATGAACAGCTTATCATTTATATATAGTATATATATATATAATAATATATATAATATATATTATATATATATATATAATATAATATATATATATATATATAATATATATATATATATATATATAATAATAATAATAATAATAATAATAATAATAACAATAATAATAATAATAATAATAATAATAATAATAATAATAATAATAATAATAATAATAATAATAATAATAATAATAATAATAATAATAATAATAAAGAAACCTTATCAGTCCACAAACAGCTCAAATTCCGAATAGAATAGAATTCCACAGAACAGAGATGCCTGAAACTGCTAATCTTCACCCAAAAATCATGAAAAGATGCTTCACACCTTGTGCTTTTGGGACATCTAAAAGGTGTTGAAATGCGAGTGGTGAGCTCCCTTATATTGAAGCATCTGCAGTTGTTGTACCGATAGGATAAAAAGACGAAAAAGTACTAGAGTTGAATCTCAGAGATAAAGGGTCAAGAAAGTTAGAAAGTAAACAACAGTTTATAGATTATTTAGCATTCGACTCGACTTCTCTAAAAGACTGTTGGAACTTCAGCCCTCCACCCCCACCCCTTTTATAAGAGCAGTGCACCATATAATGGTGAATGAGTCCCTCAAATAGTTGGAGTAATTATGAAGAGAAACAAATCTCTCAGCCTAAGCAGAATTAGCAGCTTTTTTTTGTAGCAGCCTTAACAATTATTGTAATATTTTGTTTATTATGAGACCCCGGATGTTTAATATCGTCCAAAGGAGAAACAATAAGACCAAAATTTACTCTTCAAATAGGGCAAATTTTGATAGAATCGTCGAATGAGATAGGAATGTTGGGAGGTGTCATTGAGAGGGAAGATTTCATGAAATTTAGCTTCTAAAGAGTTAAACTTTACAAGATTATGGCACCCTATCAGGAAACCTTATCCAGACTAACAAGAATAAAACTGAGAAGTTGAAATAGAGATACTAAAGAAGAAGCAGTAGTGAAAATTGATGAAGAGTGGAGTGTTGTTTCATCAGAAGAGGAATGGATAGAGTTAGATGAAATTAAAAGTATGAGCAGAAAATAAGTTACGAGCGATCCCTGAGAAACGATAGTATTGACGGGGAAGGAGAAAGATATTGCCCATCGACAACTGCCCATATGGTATTCTACGAATTGAAAGGAAATTAGCCATTGGTGAGCAAAGTGAATGGCAAAACCCAAAGAAAAGTA
>JABUQX010074248.1:47500-50000 GCA_015478945.1 Trachelipus rathkii | reverse complement strand
TGCAAAATTTATAACCCCCTTATTAACTTCTTTTATAATAAATTAATATACCATCCGTAATTCTTCTGATTTTAAATCCACATTAAATTCCTTTAACAATTTACACAACCATTACATCTGCAGTTTTGATATTGAATCACTTTAACCTAATATACCAACTGACGAAGCCATTTATATAATAACAGAAAACATTTCCAATATACATAATACATTTTTAAACTTAACCAAACAATAATTCAAAAATTTGCTTAACCTTGCTTGTAAAGATGCTTATTTTTTCTTCAATAGTAAATTATATTTGCAAACTAATTACCTAGCCATGGGATCACCATAAAGCGCCTTTTTAGCCAACGCTTATCATTAAGAAACTATTTAGCTTCCACATTGCTCAATAATACCAAACCCATCACTTTACAAAAGATTAATGGATGACATGATTCTTTTGTTTAACAATAAAAACAATCCATATTTTCTTAAACTTTGCAAATAACCAACTTCCACATATAATGTTTACGAAAGAGGACAAATTAAACAATTCTTTACCATTCTTAGATTTATTTATTTATTACAAAATCACCTACAGGTTTAAATACAACAATATATCGAAAAAATGCATTTACAAGATTTTTAGCCACAAGCCATTTATTTATAAAATTATTAGTATAAAAGCATTAATTCACAGAGCCTACAACCTTTCTTCCGACTTCGCGACAATACATCAAGAACTCTATTTCTTAATAAATATTTTTAACCGTACCCTATACCCAGTTAATTTAACACAACGTGATAAATTTCTCGTTACTATTTACGAACCTAAAAGTAAAAACTCGCCTTCAACAGTAGAGAGAAAGATTTTATATCTTAAGTTTCCCTTTTATGATTACATGAGTTTTTTTTGGTTTTGTTTTGTCTTGTTTTTAAGAGCGGACCTCACCAACGAACGGCATATGCCGTCCCTCCAAGCAGACAAAATACTTCCCTTCAGGCTATCACAAGCTCAAGGCAAGTGATCAACCTGCTTCAAGAGCTCGTGATACTTTCCGATTACATGAGTTATGAATTAAAAGATGAACTCACTTCAGCTTTAAACATTATTTTTCCTGAAATTGAAATAAACCTTATATTTACATCTAACAACACAATTAAAAATATTTTAAATCATAAAAAAAAGCTGCCAGATTCCCTACATTCCAATTTCGTTTACAAATACACATGCGGTAGCTGCTAAGCTGTATACGTTGGAGTACATTTCTCCAACTCTGTTTGTACTTGTGAGCACCTAAGAGTCTCTCCACGCACCATGAACAGAAAAACCAACCTTACTACCTCAAATACCAGAGAGCACGGAGAAAGAACCTATACCCAATGGTCGACAGGAAAATTGGGTAGAGATTTATTAAAAAAAAAAATCTGGTATTTAGAGTTTTTCTAACGAATCCAAAAAACTTGACCTAACTTAATCTAACCTAACCTAACATAACCTAACATAACCTAACCTAACCTAACTTAACCTAACCTAACCTAACCTAACCTAACCTAACCTAACCTAACCTAACCTAACCTAACTTAACTTAACCTAACCTAACCTATCCTAAAGAATGCTGCGGGCTGTACAGGAATTTTTTTTTTGATGTTGTGCCTACCCTTTTTCCTCTCTGCTTGGCTCGTAGTTTAGTGTTTTAAGTCAAACTACCCAACAAACTAATCTGCTCTTCATGGAATCATTCTTTATTAAATCTCTTAACCCAGTCACTAAACAAGGATACGAGTGCTATCAAAACTTTTAACATCTAATCACCCGACGCCATTTCAACTGTTTACAATTGGTAATCTGTATACATAGTAATTTGTTTTAATTCATATATTTATTTATTTTATCTATTATATTAAATTTGTTTAACAGTTAACAACATTTTGTATATTTAATTTTATGTTTTTCATAGCTTTGAAAATGAGATGAAGATGAGGTCTTCCGAAACGTTAGCCTAAAGTATTAAATCATGTTAAATCATATATATAGTATATATATATATATATATATAAGTATATATTTATATATATTATATATATAATATAATATATATATATATATATATATATACTATTAATATATATATATTATATATATATAATTATATATATATATATATATATTACGCATGTTTAGATGGTGGTAAAAATACTTTTAAAATTTAAGTAAAACATTTTTTTAAAATGGCAATAAATTTTCTATTTAGTAAGGTAATAAAAGGAACATAATAATAATAATAAAATAATAATAATAATAATAATAATAATAATAATAATAATAATAATAATAATAATAATAATAATAATAATAATAATAATAAGAAGAAGAAGAAGAAGAAGAAGAAGAAGAAGAAGAAACAACAACAACAGCAACAACAACAACAACAACAACAACAACAACAACAACAACGGAAGGAGGAGGAGGAGGCGTAGTTTACTTAAGCGTCATCTTGGCCTCACAGCAGAGACG
>JABUQX010074248.1:0-37500 GCA_015478945.1 Trachelipus rathkii | reverse complement strand
AAATAATAATAATAATAATAATAATATAATAATAATAATAATAATAATAATAAAAGTTATAATTGCTTAATTGCTTTAAAACTTAAAATTGGCATGTTCAGGAAATTGGTAATTCGAGGCCGAGAAGAAGACGTGGGAGAGGCTCCAGAAGAAACTCCCTTCCCTCTTCTTCTCCCACTCCTCCTCTTCCTCCTCCTCCTTCACCTCTTTCTAAAAAGATCGTTATTTTTGGACTGAAAACGAGGAAGAATAATAATAATAATAATAAAATAATAAAATAATAATAAATAATAATAATATAATAATAATAATAATAATAATAATAATAATAATAATAATAAATAATAATAATAATGATGATTATCAATAATAATATTAATATATAAAAGTCTAATTTATTAATGATTATAATATGGCTTAGATTTTATTATAATTGTTAATTAGTGTAATTTACAACTATACATTAGAATATTGTATATTATAATATATATATATATATATATATATATATATATATATATATATATAGTAATATAAATATATATATTATATATTATATATATATATATCTTTATATATATCTTCTAATATATATATATATATATATATATATATATATATATATATTTTGTACCATCCATCCTGTTAGAGTATGCCTGTCAGGTGCTACTCCTCCAGAATCTTCTCCAAAGATTTCTATTTTCAAATGTTCGTCCTCCTTTATTTTCTAACGTCTTTGCCTCTATTCGTACAATAACCCTCCGCCAACCAGAATCCAGTCCATCTCTTCATAGTCTCTTTTCCTGCTGGCTCTCTCTTCTTTCTGTGTCCACACGCGTCCAATCCATCAG
Organism: Trachelipus rathkii; assembly: GCA_015478945.1. Lineage (NCBI taxonomy): Eukaryota > Metazoa > Arthropoda > Malacostraca > Isopoda > Trachelipodidae > Trachelipus > Trachelipus rathkii. Next base: position 36,649 of record JABUQX010074248.1, on the reverse strand, counting down.
TCTCTCTCAATCTCTCCCCTTCTCTTCATCTTCTTTTTCACATCGTCCAATACCATCTTTAATTTTGTTTCTCCTGCAGCCAAACGCATTTTCAAAACAGGTCCGACTCCCCAGTTCTTCCTCACCAGTTCGCTCCTTATTCTGTCTCGTCAACGACACTCCTCTAATGAGTTACATGCAAAACCCTTTTCCGCGCAGCTTCTTAGTTTCTGCTCTTTTTGTATATCGTCAATTCGATTGTTCCAGCATTCCAGATTCAACAACAAATACTGGGTCTCAGAATTGTTTTATGAAATGTGGTATTTTATTCGAAGCCGGCAACAAATGAATTAGTTAACCTCTGTTTGTATCCCTCTCTCCTTTAGCAACGGGCTATAACATTCCCACATTCTGTGAGAATCTCCCAATTCTCCCCTTTCAACTCGTCATCTTGTTTTCCTTGATCATCAAATACCACGCCCAAATACTTAAATCTATTCCTCTTGCTTAAGCCTTGTCTCTTCTATGTTCACTACTATCCTCTTCCCTCTCTTTTTGCAATCCACCAAATTATTTCCGTTTCTCTCTGCTTATTTACATTTCCCATGAACTCATGCCTCAATTCCCAACCTTTACAGCTTCTTGCAGTCTTGAGCTCCCCAGATATTATCAGCGCATCATTTGTGCATGAACGACGGTAATGCTCCCTATCTCTCTTTATGCATATCCTTTTAAGACAAGCTGTCCAGCAAGTGCAAAAGAGCACTATATATTATATATATAATATATATATTATATATTATATATAATATATATATATATATATATATATATTATATATATATATATATATATATATATATATATATATATATATATATATGTATTTATATATTATAATATATTATATATAGTTATATATATATATATATTTATATATATATATATATATATTATATATATATATAAATATATACTATATATATATCATATACCATTAAAAATTGTCGTTAATAGATTTTCTTCAATATTTACGTATTGCAGTTTCACGGCATAGTGTATTACAACTAATCTCAACTACCAACACAACACATCACTACAAACAGCCAACACATACAACAGAACAATCTATTCACACTACAAAATCACATCTCGCCACGCTCTCACGCATTAATTGGAAAGGCCGCCGTAATTAGGATCGCGAACGCTCCGAAGATATCCGGTGGCTAAGCACTCCGGACTGCGTGCGCTGAACGCAGGGCCTTGCAAATCGGGCCTTCAATATTCTTGCCTACTTTTCCACTTGGTCAACATCCATTGGAAGCCGGATCTCTAGCCCTAAATTTCGATTCGGGATTGAGTTTTTTTCTCCGATCTCGGGATTGAGGCATACGTTGGTGAGATGCATAAACACTGCATAATATATATATTATATTATATATATTAATATATATATATATATATATATATATATATATATATATAATATATAATATATATATAATATAATTTATATATATATATATGGTGGTTTTAGTGACTTTTACACATGGATCAGTGAGGCTAAATTAATAGAAAGCCAAATAGATAGTTTAAAAATAAATAGTAAAGTGATTTGTCAATACTTTTTGTGGATGACTCCACTACTTCTATAGCTTCTATTTCAACTACTTCTACGACTAATAATAATAATAATAATAATAATAATAATAATAATAATAATAATAATAATAATAATAATAATAATAATAATAATAATAATAATAATAATAATAATAATAATAATAATAATAATAATAATAATAATAATAATAATAACAATAACAATAACAATAACAATAACAATAATAATAATAATAATAATAATAATAATAATAATAATAATAATAATAATAATAATAATAATAATAATAATAATAATAATAATAATGATTACAACTTCATTTATAGCTACTATTTCAACTACTGCGAGATTATTAATAATTATAATAAATAAATAATTTTACAATAAAAAAAAATTAATATTAAATAAAATAATAATAATAATATAATAATAATAATAATAATAATAATGTTGCAAACTCTATGATAATGGGAGAAAATATTGTGTCGAAAGATACTGTTTTAATTCCAGCGTCAAATAAACGATTCAAATTCGAGGTTGGTTCCAATACTTTTTTTATTTTTATTTTTATTTTTTTTAAATAATTTATTTGAAATTTATTTATTTTTTTAAATATTTATTTACTTCATTTTACTTTTATTTTATCAATTTCGTTTATTGTAATTAAAATTTATTGTTATTAAATAATTAACTAGTTTACTTAGTTTATTTTATTTTCGTTATTAGAATTATTTTCAATCATTTAAAAGCTTATTTAGTAGTGGTAGTAGTAGTAGTAGTAGTAGTAGTAGTAGTAGTAGTAGTAGTAGTAGTAGTAGTAGTAGTAGTTGTAGTAGTGGTAGTAGTAGTTGTAGTAGTAGTAGTAGTAGTAATGGCAGTAGTATGTTATATTATGTTGTAGTAGTAGCAGTAGGTAGAAGGGCATTTGGCCAGCAATTACCAGTGTAGTCTATATATTGCTTTCTTGATCTGTCAGTAGTAGCAGCAATTTGATTGTATTATTATTAGTTATTATTAATTATTATTATTATTATTATTATTATATTATTAGTTATTATTATTTATTATTATTATTATTATTAATTATTATTATTATTATTAATTATTATTGTATTATTATTATTATTATTATTATTATTATTATTATTATTATTATTATTATTATTATTATTATTATTATTATTATTATTATTATTATTATTATTATTATTATTATTATTATTATTATTATTATTATTATTATTTATTATATTAAATTGTTATTATTGCTAATTTTTATTAATTTTCACTATAATGGTTTCTATATCATTATTATTATCATTATTTTATTATTATTATTATTAGTAGTAGTTGTAGTAATTATAGTAGTAGTAGTAGTAGTAGTAGTAGTAGTAGTAGTAAGTACAGTAATAGTAATAGTAGTCATAGGGGTAATGATTTTCCTATTCTATTTATTATTATAGAAAAATTCTATAAAAACTGTATAATGGTAATCTTACTCTGGAAGGTATCTCTTGAAATTATTATTATTATTATTATTATTATTATTATTCATTATTATTATTTATATTATTATATTATTATTATTATTATTATTTAATTATTATTATTATTATTATATATTATTATTATTATTCTATTATATTATTATTTTATTATATTATTATTATTATTATTGTTATTATTTATTATTATTTATTATTATTATTATTATTATTATTATTATTATTAATTATTTAATTATTATATTTTATTATTATTATGTATTATATATTATTATTAATTATATTGTTGTTGTTGTTTAGTATGATGTTTTGCTCATGGTATCTGCGACAGAGTCATAGGCATCAGGGTCAGGGTTCCGATTGAGCCCCGATCCCAGGTAGAAAATGATAATAATTAATAATAATAATATAATATAATATAATGAATAAATAATAATAATAATAATAATAAATTATAGTAGTATTAATAACTAAACAATAATAATGAATAATCTCTAAAATATAATAATAATAATTAATAATAATAATAATAATAAAATAATAATAAAATTAATCAATAATAATATATAATAATAATAATAATAAATAATAATTAACAATACAAAAATTTAAAACAATATATAATATAATATAATATAAAATAATAATATAAAATAATATATAATTAATAATAATAATATAATAAAATTAAATAATAATAATAATAATATAATAATAATAGTTTTTGTTATACATTATAATTATAAATAATGTACTTAATTGTCATTGTCAGATTGGAATCAACATAATGCATAATAACTGAATATATAACTGAAATTTATTATTTTGGATCTGACATTTTCTTTACATCACGAAATTATATAAATTAAATAATTATTTATTTTAAATAATTTATTATATATTATTTTTCTTTTTACTACATTATTTTATTTTTTCATAGTTTAATTATTTTACATTATTGAAAGTAAGGTTTAGAAATTACTTGAAATCTTTTGTAAAGTTCCCCGGGGTCCCTAATATGTTCCCAAGATAGAGAGCCTCGTTAGTATCCATTCCCTCTACATCAGAGAATCAGTAATAAAGTAGACAGATTAAGCAATAAAGTGGACAGATTTAGGAATATAAGTAAGATTAAGCAATATAATAAACAGATTTAGGAATAAAGTAGACAGATTTAGCAGTAAAGTAGACAGATTTAAGAATAAAGTAGAGAGATTAAGCAATAAAGTAAGATTTAGGAATAAAGTAGACAGATTAAACAATAAAGTAGACAGATTTATTAGTAAAGTAGACATATTAAGCATTAAATTAGACAGATTTAGGAATAAAGTAGACAATTGAGATAGAACGGATAAAAGATTTTGAAAATTTGCGAATGTTAATTAATAGTTTCTTAATAGTTTCCAAATGTTGATGTTATATTTATGCAAATGGTCCAGAAGGATAAGAATAACTTGTATAAAATACATATTTTATTGTTGGACTCGTATAACAGTAGGACTGGCATGTCGCACATATATGTGCGATCGTGATATTTCATTTGCGGCCTCGTCGCACATATTTGTGCGACACAGTGACTTCGTTTGAGGCCTCGTCACACAAATCTGTGAGACAATACATGCAATTATATATGCTCAAAAGATAGCGTGGCCGCTAAGGAAACTTTTGGTATAAGTCTTGTGGCCGTCGGTGTACGGTTCTAGTTTTTACGTTTCATATGAACTCGCGCGAAATCATATACTTATATTATATCACTATATAATATATATATATATATATATATATATATATACTATATTATAATATATAATATTATATATCAATATATTAATATATATATAGTGATTATATTATAATATTATATAGTATATATATATAAGCATATGAATGCCTGTACCACCGGGAGCCAGTTAGGTGGTGGTACACATTTTTTTTTTTTTTTTTTTTTTTTTTTTTTATTAATTATTATTATTTTATTATTTTTTATCTCTGAAATATTTTATATTTTCAGAGTCTAGCTCTGAAATATAAAAAAACATTAGGAAATAGATTGTCACACATGTATGTGCGACAAGGGTGTCGCACACATGTGTGAGCCATGGACGACATGTCGCACATATATGTGTGACACGGCTGCTGGTGAAATTAAAAAAAAAACCATAAAAATTCAATATTCGGTAAATACTTTTGTACCTTTAACGATTTCAGCTACCTATGTTTCATTAATCATACTATATTAAAAATGCAAAATCTTAAGCGTGGTCCCCGAGAAGTTTTACGCGATTACCGGTGGAAGGCCAATGTGTGTAGGAAATAAAAATAAGATTTGCAACTTTCTTACCTTGATCCTTTCCGTTTTTGTTTCTTTTTCGACCCAGACCTTCCGCCAATGCTCCCAGACTCTCCAGAGGATCAGCTGCTTAGTTGTTATATTCCATCATGAAGTCATATATAGCTTGTGGACAGGCGGCTCTCGGCATTCAATGTTGAAAAAGATGAAAACAAATATTAAATGATGATTTGTTTAATAGTCTTTTAGTTTTTTAATAATGCTCTTTCCATAATAAGGTGCTATAGTGAAGCACAAATTTTGGAGACGTTATTCGAGTGGCGAAGAAAGAAAGGTCTCTCTTTCGTAATTTATTTGGTGTATTTATCGGTTTTGGGTGACATGGGAAAAAGTATTTATTGTCAGCCAAACGAGAGAAAATCGAACTTTGAAATTTAAATGGTAGCTGAGTTTACTTTTTTGTACATTGCCCCACCAAATTAAAATTTGGTGGAGCTAGAGAAAGTGTTATGCAAATTATTTAACTTGGAAACAAGTTAAATAACAATTAATACATTAATACTGTTTGGGGATTGCAATAGATAATTTACAAAATTTTAAACAAATTACATATTATATTGTCTCAAGAGTGCAGGACAACGAGAGTGTTTATAAGGGAGAGATGATAGAGCAATTATAGGTACTTAAGCTATATTATTCCTACATAACTGATTGTATTATTCTTACATACTTTATCTAGAATTACACCAATTCATCCTTACATAACTGATATATAAATTGAAAAAATATTAGCTAATGACTTTGCTACTTCTAATCAAAAAATAAATAGTAACAATTACTTAAGAAAAAATATTAGCTAATGACTTTGCTATTTCGTATTTAGTTTTATCAATCAGTTACTTACAATATACAAACCTTTTACTATAACTTATTTTTATTCATAAATTTCATAAATTTTTCATAAATTACTTAAATTACAATATGTGAATTCTTCGTAAACAATTTTAAAAATCTCATCGATGCTTAGAAGCACTCTATTATAACTTTGTTTGAAACTTTTTATTTATTAAATTTTAAATTTACAATTCATCTATAAAATATACTTGCCGAGTTTTAACAGAAAAAATATCACCTGATCACTTTGCTCTTTCATATTTCATGAGCCGAACTTAAACCTTGCCGACTTTTCAAAAGTAGTATAATTTTTAGCTATTAATATTTAATATAAGGGATGCTAAATATTTCAAATTTCTCCATTAAAAGTAAGGAGTTATACAAAAAATTGTTACACTTTAATTTTAGGATTTACAATATCAATAATTTGTTAGGATTATGGCACCTTAGGTTTTCAAAATCATATCAGAAAATAGTTTTCCATAGATAATCATATTCATTCGTAACTCCTTCAAATTCCTTAAACCTAACACCCTTCATAGTTTATAATAAGACCAAAGTACAATAACTATAAATATTCTGCTAAATGTACAAAAATAACATTACTAGCTTTTTAAAATTTTCAGACGGAAATTTAAACTGAGATTTTAAGCATATAATTATAAATAAATCCGTACTAAAAATGTAGGCACTAAAACTTAAATGCTGCATCACATATTCAATTTTTGATAAATAGATAACATACTAATATCAGGCACTAAGATTAAATGTTCGTTACCACATATCAAAAGAAGATAAATAAGGCCAATAAGGTTAAATCAGGTCAACAGATTATAGACGATGAGAGGGCTTGCAGAGGGAGCTAGGAGCGTGAGATCCGACGATATCGCGATAGAGACAGCGCGAGCCTCGGACGCCGAAAATAGACGATGAGATCTGAGGCGATGCGCACCTGAGAGATACTATCCGGATGACACCAGGGGGGCTATTAGAAAATAATTTAGATCACATATCAAGAAATAATTTTGAACTTACTCCCCAGAACCCAGGGAGAAAGGGCAAGCAGTGATTAGTAGAGCGGCTTATAACTTGAGATCCGCTGGAGATGCCCAGTTTTACAGAAATAATTAAAGATGCAGCAGATTGAATCCCGCTGGCGGGATTGCCATTTACAAAGTATAAGGAGAGCAGGGATGCTAACATCGAATCCCGCTGAGGATGCCATTTACAAAATAAAGCTCTTGCAACAGAAAAATGTAAATACCTATATGGGCGTAGGAAGAACTTGTTGTTATTTTCGGTACCAGTGAAGAACTATAACTGCAACCCGAAAATGGATGACATATTCAGGACAGGCGGCGAGTAAATCAATAAAATAAGGAGTTACAAATCTATTAGAGGTATCATTAAGCAAAATTGACAATAAATTTCATAAATTGTTGAATCGATCTGCGTAGTGGCAGAGAGATTTCTCATGCCAACCTGAAATATTGAAAGCCGGAAAATTCGTCGACTACAAACTACGGATGTTCGCGCATATAAAAATGAAATTAATAAAAACTCATTAGGTTTGCGTTAGTGCCCTTTCGCAGTATAATAAGAAATTTGCGAATTTACAAATACTTACGATCACATAATTTATATTATTAAGCAATCAAATTTAAGATCTTCGAATCACAGCCGTCTCGATTAAAAGCATGAAAATGTTAGAGATTAATTATAGTAAACTAAACTATGCACCACAAAATAAGTCACCAATGGGTGTTAATGAAATTTAAGTTAACACACGAATACGTATGTCCAACATTGGATAGCATGCGTGAGACAGATATAGATCTTACGAGAGAGAATAGAGGGTCGTAAATAGAGTAGATCTCGAGATGTTGCGATCTTGATATGACACTGTACTCGCTACAATCTACTATGGATATCATTCGACCGTGATTTATAGTCTCCGCATTGTGGCTTGATACAGAGTATAATTTGATTATATGCGAGCAGAGGTAGTGATAAGCAGCGAGAAGGAGAAGGATTACATCTCAGACGCTGTGTTGTGAGCTCCGGGATCTCGGCGAGCATCCTAGAGAACAACTCTATTAAGTACTATAGCTGCACTGACAGACTGGAGGAGATATAGCTCCGTACGCGTAAGCATGTATACAATGTAGTCTATATGAATCGATGGAAGTTCACGATAGGGACTAGCCGACAGCGTTATACTATGCTTCATTTAAGAGTGAGTACTAAATTAAAAGCATTAAATGTATCGAGAGTGAATACAGACGACGGGTACTGGGGCTCTGTAGTCATGGACTCAAGCGGAATGTAAGCATACTCAAACCTACCAGCAGAGTCGATATGACTGTGCGAGAGGCAGTCGGATACGCGAGTCGAGGATGGAAACCAATTCTGGTAAGCGGAGAGCTATCGAGAATATAGGTGTTCAATCATTGCATCAGTTAGGCGATTGAGTGATCTATAATATAGCGCTACCCGTACCATATGTAGTGCTAGGAGCCAGTGTTATCGTTCGATTACGGATTACAAGTACAATCGTATCTCGAAGATGAAGCTACAGCCGATCTGTTATAGCATGCTATAGATAGTACGTCGAGATGCATATTATAGTAGCAGAAATTTGGCGATGATCAGTTGTTCAATTAATTCGTATTTCGGCGCGCAGACTGATGACGAGATGGAGCGCGTACAAGTGTGTAGCGTCATCTAATGCTTCACACGAGATCCGACGCTCCTGGACGTTACTCATCAAAGCGATTCTATCTTCTCATCAGTCGTTAATACGGCTGGGGTTGTGCATTTTGTATCTATGGGTATGAGCTCATATTGATTCGCAGAATAGTCGAGAGTCTGAGGTATAGTTCGAGCGGAGAGATAGTCACAGTCACTCCAATGGCACGAAATGCCTAGCGTGAGCGGGATACGCTATTGGTAGAGATGAGTGGAGAGACGTATAGGAGAACTATCGTCTTGTTGGAGATGACATATAGCGACCTAAAGCACGACATGAATCGGACCACTGAGCGCGAAACGACGGCGATGAGAAATATGGTGCTTGCTCTAATGAGAGTTAATCGCGAGGATAGATATATTTGATCAGCAAGTGATGGCATGGCGCGAGGATATTGATGAGCTTATTATATAGACGGAATGATGTTCGCAAAGATTGCATTCGACAGCTACATCCATCAGAGCCTATGCTCGGTGAAGTTGAGATGATTGATTATCGGATCGATAGCTATATGAATTATATCTACATAGTTAGAGTAAGTCTGAACATTAAGAACAACATAAATTACGCGATATAGCTACAGTAGTAGCTACATGTTGAGCCGTGAGGCTGTGAGATAGGCGACTAGGTAGTCAAGATCTTAGAGAATACGCAGATATCTAATGATCACAACTTATAAGTGTTTCGGGATAGGTTGCGGAGGAATTACTAGAGATACGTACATGAATGAATAATTTACAAATTTTTAAACCAAATTTATAAAATTTCAAATCACTGCAACGATTTTTCATATTACTATAAAATATCAATAGAATTCACACCAATTCATTTCCTTATTATCAGTAGTGCTGTAATTCGAGATATTGAATGATCTTCTGAAAAGCGACGAATACGCTGAGACCGGACCGATATAGTCCGTTGGTCAACTAGTTTTCTTTAATAGTATAGAGTTTACTTGCATTAACAATTGAAAAAATATTTAGCTAATGAGCTTTGCTACTTCAATTCAGAAAAATAAATAGTTAAAAGTGATACTTTAAGAAAAATATTAGGCGCTAGACTTTGCACTGTAGTTTCGTAATTTAAGTTCTTATCTATCAGTTACTTTATACAAATATACAAACCGTTGTTTACTATAACTTATTTTATTCATAAATTCAAGTAGTATCTTACTTGATATAGTCATTAAACTATCATACGAGTTGTCTTAGACGAGCATTTCCTGAGACTAGTAATGTGTAAGCTTATTATCGTGAAGGAACAGAACTCATTTAAAAGATCTCCAAGTATCGATGCTTGAAGCACGGCTGATTAATGAATTTGTTTGAAACTTTTTATTCTATTAATTTAATTTACAATTACACATACTATAAAGAAAGATACTTGCCAGAGTGTTATAAACAGAAAAGATATCACCGTGATCACTTTGAGCTCTTCTCTATAGTTTCATAGGCGGACCACGAGACTTAAAACAGATTAAGCGGAGGACTTCAGGAATGATCGATGTGGACATCAACGAGCGACTAATGACAGCGATGATCAAGTTTCACGTAACGTCACGCGATATATACTATGAGTACCGATCGCGCCGTGTCTACTCTAATTTCAAAAGGTAGTAAGAAATTGCGTGAAGAGTGTCTTGCAGCTAGTTACAATCGAATTTAATATAGGGATGCCTAAATATTTCAATTTCTCCATTAAAAGTAAGGAGTTATACAAAAATTGCTTAGAAAAAATAAACACTTAATTTTAGGAGTTTACAATATCACTAATTTGTTAGCTATACTAACTTAAAATTTTATCAAATCAATATCAGAAAATAGTTTCCATAATAATCATTTATTCGTAAATCCTTTTCAATTTTAAAACTTTATCCTCTTCATATCTCTTTTATTAAAATAAAGACAAAGTAAATACTATAAATTCTTTTGCTAAAATGAAGAAAATAAACATACCAATTTTGCTTGAGCTTCTTCCATTTTAACAAAATTGCAAGATTCTTAGCATAAATTAATATATGATACGATACTGTACTAAAATGTAGGCACTAAAGATTAAATCTGCAATCACATTACTCAAAAATTTTATAAATAGATACATACTAAAAATATAAGGCCTAAAGATTATAATGTTCGTCCACATATCAAAAGAAGATAATAGGCAATAAGGTTAATTCAGGTCAACATATTAAAAAATAAGTTCTAGTGGCATACATTCAAAAATAAATTTAACTTAACGTCCTCCAGAGACGCAGGGAAATGGGCAGGCAGGTGATTATATATCGGCTGAAACTTGAGATCCCGCTGGAGATGCCATTTACACAAAATTAAAGATGCAAGAATTGAAATCCCGCTGGGGATCCATTTGACAAAATAAAGGATGCTAAGATCGACATTCCCGCTGAGGATGCCATTTCAAAAATAAAGAATCTTGCTAACAAAAATAAATACCCTATGCTAAAGAACTTTTATTTTAGTACACAGTGAAGCCACTATATACTCGCAACCCGAAAGATGATAAATATTCCAGACACAGGGTAAAATACATTCATAGGAGTTAAAATTATGTATATAAACAAACATTTTCTACATAATTTTGCATAATTTTAGATCTCCTGCCATTTCTCATGCCAACTGAACAATCATATAAAGAAAATTAACTGTACAAACTAACGATTTCCAGATAAAAATTATAAACCATTAGTTTTGGCGTTATTTTCGTGATAAATAAATTTTTAATTTACAATCCAAAATTATTGGCAATCAATTTAAGATCAATTCGAATCACAGCCTCTTTACCAAAATGTTAAGATTAAAGTTATAGTAAACTAACACTATGCCACATAAGTCACCATAGGTGTTGAATGAAATTTAAGTTAGATACGATTCAAGTTAGAGAATTAGGAAATAAAAATACAGATTCAACTTTCTTACTTGAATCCTTCCGTTTTGTTTCTTCAGATTCGACTTGCGCCCCAATGCCCCAGACTCTCCAGAGGATCAGCTGCTTAGTCTAGTAAATTATTCATCATAGATCATACCTTTAATCTAGTGAAGGCGGCTCTCGGCATTCAATGTTGAAAAAGATGAAACAAATATTAATATGATTGTTTAAGAGTCATTTTAGTTTTTAAAATAATAGCTCTTCCATAATAAGGTGCTATAAGGTGAGCACAAATTTGGAGACGTTATTCGATGGGAAGAAAAAAGGTCTCTCCTTTCGTATTTATTTGGTGTAAATTATCGGTTTGGTGACATGGGAAAAAATATTTATTGTCAGCCAACCGAGAGAAAATGCAATCTTTGAAATTTAAATGATAGCTGAGTTTACTTTTTATACATATAGTATATATATATATAATATATATTATATTTATATATTATATAATTTATAATATATTATAATAATTAACATCAATAAAAAAAAAAGTTTAATATATATAAATATATATATATATTATATATATATATTAATTTTATATATATACCGCTATATATATTATATACGGTATAATATATATATATATAAATATATATATATATATATATTATATATATATTATCTATATATATATCATATATACTATATATATAGTATATAGCTATAATATATATATATATATATATATATAATATATGATATATTTATATATATATATATATATATATATATATATATATTATAAATATAATGTAGTAGTATAGGCTATCATCTCAATCATCATCATGATCTCAACCATCATGCATATCATCACCACACCACATCTACCCACCTCTCTCCGAAGACTGGGGGTAAGGTGAGTAGCCAATGCCTGGAAGACAGACAAAAGTAGTAGAAGAATAAGACGCAAGTTGAAAAGAAAGCCCAGCCTTTGCTGCCACCCTTATACCTTCTTAGTAAGAACTTGTCGAGTCAGGAAATCCACCCTAGGCTTCATGACACGCGAGTTGGCCCTCCTACTGCATCTCTCAATGTAGGGTGTCAGCCTTGGCCTAGGTGGGCCACAACCATATCCCCTCTCACAAAACCCTCATTCACTCCTGTTGTGCCCTTTCTTTTCTCGCTTCTCAAACATGCAATTTCTTCTCCTCCAGGCATCTTTTTCACTGACTCACATTCCACTTTTTTTCGTCTCCCAACGGTTCGATTCCCAGCACACTCACACTATAACAGTCTGCTTTAACCAAAGTCTATCATACACTCCTTTTCACATGACCAAGACCACTCAACATTCTTTCATTATTCTCTCATTACCCCTTGTCTTCACTAGCACAACATGATCTCTAATACATTCATCGTCTCATTTTATCATGTTCTCGACACTTAACGACGCCCTAAGATTGTCCATCTGAATACATTGTACTCCGATTTATACCGTATTTTTGTCCAGACCATAGTTTCATAATTATACATTAACACAGGTAACCAACATACACTCATGTAAGACCCTATCCACACTCAAGACTTAGTCCCCTTTACAATTCACAAAGATTTAATTGCACCAGCCACCTTCTGCCATTCACAACTTTTCCCTAACTACACTCTGCATCATCCGTTCCTTCTCCATCCAACGTTACCCTAACGATATTAAAAACTTCGAGAGGACCTTGTTCCAGCTGCTCACATCTAACATAACACTTCACATCGAGGACCTGTCCTCACTCACAACTAGAGATGTAAGTGAATAAATAATGACCGTTTTTTATTAAAAAACATGTTTTTTTATCGACCCTAAAAATAATAAAAATCAAAAACAAATTGATTTTCCTGTTTTTTTTGTTTTTTTTGTTTTTTAATATATATTTCTTACTTTAATGTATTTTTGCTTTAGTTCATTAATTATTAACTAATAAACAATTTTAAACAGATTTTTACCTATATAATTATACTGTATAAAATAATAAGGCATATTAGAAATAAACATGAGTAAATAATAAAAAAAAAATATGCCAAGTTTTTTCAACATTACACTTCCTTTACCAGAAAGCGTAAAAAATGAAGAATGTACATGAAATAAATATGATCATATGAGAAATGAGTCTTATGACTCACTACATGTATATTACTTACACAAATAAAGAAATATAATATTAAGTACCATAAGTTAATAACTAGTATGATAAGGCCTAACTAAAATTACAAAATTTCAACCATCAAGGGCCTCATTAAATTCCTGTTCTACTGCTTCTGCATCTGGATCCTCAGACCTGTTTCCAATCATGGCCTCTACTGATAAATCTGATTCCTCATCCTCATATGCATACCTTTTGGTGGAAGAGAAGGGGAGTCAGACTCTGACTCAAAGCTAATGGACACGAGGTTGTGCCCTTTAGATTTGGTTTTATCAGACTTCAGTGTCCTTACAGAGAAACCTGAGCTATGACTGAGAAAACTCTGGCTGTAGTGTAATGGTGGTTTCACTGGTGCAATGATTTTTGAATGACGTTTAACTAAACTACCAACTTTACCATTAATTTGAAAAAAGGTACGGGAAGCTGTGCTGCTCCGTTCTGTCAATTTCAAAATTAATGACTTATAGAATAATAGTTTTTTTCTGGATGTTCATTTGTGAGGCCTGATTCTTTTTTTTTTGAATGATATTTTATGTGCTGAGAAATTCTCTCACATGCAGCTGAAGTGGGCAGGAAGGTCTATGAATTCGGGGGCTACTTTTTTGATATCTTGCAATGCTTACATAAACTAATCCACCATGCTGCAGACGAAACATTGTTGGAAAGTGAAGCCCAGAGATATTTCATACTGAAGAAGTCCCTCTGACTGAAAAAATTCATCAATTCTCCCATTACTTTATTTTCATCCACATCTAGCATTTCCTTGCTCAGATTGTAGGCCTTCTGAAAAGCTTGAACCTGAAGAAAAATTATGAAAGATATTGTTTGTCAATTTGCTTGTACTATTGTATTGTATTTGTATGTAATTGTATTTTTATTAAAATAAGAAAAATTATTAATATATAATTATATATAGTATATATATATTATATATATATAATATATAATATATATATATATATATATAATATATAATATATATCTATATATATAATATATATATATATATAATACTACGTATAGTATATAATATATATATATTGTATATAGATATATATATATATATATATATTATATATAATATATATATATAGTCTATATATTATATATATATAGTATAATATATATATATTATTATATATATTATATACGTATATATATATATATATATATATTAAGTATAATATGATATATATATATAACTATATATATATATATAGATATATATATATTATATATATAGTATATAATATATATATAGTATATAATATATATATATATATATTATATATACCGTATTATATATACATATATATATATACCTAATATATAATATATATATATATATATATATATATATATAATTATTATATATATATATATATATATATATATAAAGCCGGATCTATATATATATTATATATATATATATATATATTATATATATATAATAGCTATATAATATATATATATATATATATAACTATATAATAAATATATATTATATATATTATAATTGACCTTTATTGTCTTCACATTTGAGCAATTTTAAACGGTAATCCAGATTTTATCGTGATAGGCAACAGCTAGTCACTGAGCGGCTTATATTTATTTGGAGCTTCGTTTTTCTGCTTTGTTTAGCCATTTTCATGTTCTTTTACTTGCTTCCATTTCTTGATTTTGCTGCTACTCTTACTGCTCTTCTGATTTCCCCAAAGTATTGTTCTTTTATGTCTCAACTGCATTTTTTTGCATTGCGGATAAGATGTGTTGTTCTTTCTTGGAACTATTAGTTTTCCACCTCAGTGAAGCACAATTATACAGAGAGTGATCTTTTACCTTTGTATGTATGATTTCCTTAACAGTAAATAGAGAATGGACAGGTGTTTGTTTTTCTTCCAGCCATTGTCAAAAATTTTATGATATTATCAACTTAAAACCATTTATGTAGCTATATAACTTTAAATATATAAATTAAATTATCATTATGTAACACGTGTTTCCTATAATAAACAAGTAAATAATAAATATTTGTAGAATGGTATGATAACAATTTAAAGAAATTTAATTTAAAATAAAAAAAAAGTAAAAAAAAGAAAGAAATATAAAAAACATGAAATAAAATTCATAAAAAACGATTAAGAAAAAAAAAACCACGTTTTTTTAACAACTCTAACTCACACACCATCCAGAAAGCTTACTGTATCATGATGTTTGCTGTTTAAGACCCCTCCTTTTACACACATTGCCAAAACTCTCTACCAATCCTATCAACTCTTCGATTGCACACAAACCAAATCATCTGCATATAAATAGGTAGGGCACCGTCTACACTTTCCATTATTCTAACACCATATATTTTATATATATATATATTATATATATATATATATATATATATATATACTATATATATATATTACTTAATGTAGGGTTGTTAAAAAAACGGTTTTATTTTAATTTGGTTTTTTTTTTGCAAAAAAACGTTTATTTTTTAAAACAAAATGTTTTTTTTTGTTTTTTTTAAAATTACTCTTTTTATGTATATTAATGATGTTTTAATTATACGTATTACCACTTACCCTTCTAGGCTAAATATTGATATTAATCGATTTTTATATATAACAGTGTATATAATAAATATATACGCGATATATATATATATAATAGTACTATATATATTAGTATATACATTGCATCATATATATATATATATATATTATATATTAATATAATAATATATGTATATATAGTATTATATAATATATATATATATTATAGATATATATATAGATAGTAGTATATATATGGATCAAAAACAAGGATGGTATAACGAGTGGTTTTTATGGGGTGTCATGAAAAAATGAGAATGGTAGGAAATTGATTGATTTTCTGTGAGGAGAGAGGTGTGTGTGTAAAGTAATACTTTCTTTTAAAACACAAGAGTATACATAAGTATACTAGAGGTTGGTGTACGTAGAAATGGTACTCGAAGTGAAAAGTATGATTGAGTTTTGTGTTGGGTGAAGAAGGAGATGTTGAGTATGTGTTGGATGTTAAAATCAGTGAGGTGTTTAGAAATGGGATTATCGGATCAATTATGTTGTCTACTATGTAAAAATTAAGTTAGTGGGGATTGGATGGAAGGAAGATATAACAGAGGAAGAGGAGGTAGAATTAGGAGAGTGAGAAGTTTAGTGAACATGGTAATTAGCGAAGAGTCAATGTAAGAAACGCTCGCAAGTAAACTCAGGTTTTGAATGTGAACAAGACTGGAAACAACAATAATCTGGGAAGCAATTGTTACAGTGCAAAAGAAGTATTGTGTGGCTGTGCTAAAGTAGGGAAGTCAAGGAATGCGACCAGTGAGGTGGTGGAAGGAAGCAGGTGATGGCCGGTTAAAAGTAAAAAAAAAAGCGTGGTTGATTGTACTAAACGCAAATGATGAAGTTTCAAAAAGAAGTATGTTGAATTGATATAAGGAGCGACAAAAGAATGCTAAATATATGCGTAACGTAAGAGGACAAGAGGTAAATGAACAGTTTTGGAAAGGAGGAATGAATTTGGACATACAAGGAAGTCAGAAGATCTTCTTGGAGGAAGCGCGAAAAGGTTAAAAATTAGAATAAGGGGAACCTGCTCAGAATAATGAAATAGGGATGGTGTTTTGGTAACACTGATGAAATGGATGTGGTGGGAGTGTGGAAAGAACTTCGAAGATCTGTATAATATTGGCAGTAAATGAAAAGGTGATAGTGACTGTATGTGTGGGTTTGATGGTGCAAGAAGGTAATATATTTTGGGGATTAGGTTATTAGCAAAGAAGAGGAAATGGGTAAAGTGAGATAGTTGAAGAATGGTACATCTGCAGGTATAGATAAATTTACTGTGAAATGATCAAGAACGGAGGGCAGTTTTCCGTGATGATTGGTCTTGAAGTTTGTGTAGATAGAAGGCGTTATGGAGGTATAGTTCGAGGATTGAAGGAGAGTCAGGTAAATAGTGACCGCTTATAGTAAGGGTTAAGGAGAATAAAGGGAACTGTAGAAATTATAGGGGAATTAGTTTTTTGTGTGTTGTAAGGAAGATATATGCTGGTATTTTGGCAGAAAGAGTGCGGCGAGTGACCCTGAAAGACTGATGGTGAAGAACAAGGTGCCTTTTTTAGGAGTGAGTAGAGGATGTGTGGATCAGATTTTTACATTGAAGCAATGATAGAGAAAATGAGAGGAGAAGAAGAATAAATTGGATTTAAGTTTTATGGATTTGGAACAGGGGTATGATGAGGTTAATAGGGAAGCTCTATGGGAGGTGTTAGTGATATTTGGTGTTTGTGGTAGGCTTTCTGAATGGAATCAAAAGAATGTATGACGATGAGTGAGGCGTGTGTAAGAATAAATGGTGTCAAAGTGATTTGGCGTTAAATATTAATTAGCGGAGTGGGCAGGGTGTGTATGTTCCTTGTGTTATTTCAATTTGTATGATGGCTGGGCGTTAATGAAAGAATTGAGGTGGGCGTGACAGGAGAGATGGTGTTAGAAAATATGGAGAATGGATGAGTGGAGGGTGCCTACCTATTATATGCGGATGATTTGGTTTTTTGTGTGGCGAATTTGAAGAGTTTGAGAGAATCTGGTAGAGGATTTGGCAGCTGTGTAAAAGGAGGGGTTTGAATTTACGTAGATAAGAGTAAGGTTATGAGTTGTGAGTGAGGAAGTCCTCAGATGTGAAATGTTAGATTGGTGAGCCAGCTAGACAAACTGGTCTGAGTTAAATAGTTTAGGTATATGCTTTGATCAGGAAGGTGGGCTGGTTCCAAAATAAAATGTTGGTGAAATGTATAGGGACTAAGTTCTTTAAGAGTGCTAGGGTCTTCCATGACGGTATGTTGTTACCTGTGTTAATGTATATAGTGAGACTATGGTCTGGAAATACAGCAGTATAATCTAAAGGTTCAATGTGGTTTCAGCATGACAATCTTTAGGGGCATGCTAGGTGTGAGAAGATTGATTAAATGAAGGAATGAAACATATCCGAAAGAGTTGTGGTGTTAAGAAAATGGGCAAACGAGAGTAACTAAATGACAATAATGTGCGATGGTTTGGTCATGCTGAAAGGATGATTGATAGTCGGTTTTTAAGAGCGTGTATGTGGGCGAGTGTGTTGGAACCGCCGGCTGGGAGGATCGAGAGAAAAAGTGGATTTGAATCAGTAAACGAATGTCTGAAGACAGAAATGGGAACTTTGGCAGAGGCGAGATAAGTGCATAAAGGAGAGAATTGCGGGGGTTTTTTGTGAGGGGGTTTTGGTTGAGGCCACCTGGCGCATAGGGATGAACACTACTGACGTTTACACATACGTGAGGGTCCGCGCAGTCCCGCCGTGAAGCTATAGCGTGGATTTTCTGACTGTGAACGAGTCTAATAAGTAATGGTACAGAGAGGGGGAGGGGTAAGGCTGGACTTTCTTTTCGACTTTTGTATATTCTTCTTCTACTTTTCTCTTTTCCGATTGCTTCTTACGCACCTTACGACCAGTCTTGGGGAGAAAAAAGGTAGATGAAGAATTGTATATATATAACACGCGGCGTATGTTTTACGCGCTGATTATATATATATTATTATATATATATTATCATATATGATTATGTGTATATATAATATATGATATAATATTATATATGTATATATATATATCTATATATCATATATATATTATACGGTATATATATTTATATATATATAGATATTATATATATATATATATATATTTATATATTATATATATAATGATATATATAGATATATATAGTATATAATATATATAATATAATTTTATATAATATATATATTATATATATTTTATATATATATTATATATAAATAATAATAATAAATAATAATAATAATATAATGATAATAATAATAATAATAATAATAATAATGAATAATAATAATATTATAATAATAATAATAATAATTATAATAAATAGATAATAATCAATAATAATAATAATAATAATAATAATATCAATAATAATAAAATTAAGTAATAATAATTAATATTATAAATAATAATCTCATGGGAAATGTAATAATTATATGCCCTAGAGCACGAATAAAACTTTATTAAGCACTAAAATCTATTTAACTATTTAATAAATTAACAATTTATGTAATTTACTGTATTTATATTATTTATTAATAATAACTAAAAGACTTGATATATTGAAAAAAAAGTAATTTTTAGAAAAAAAAACAAAAAAAAAAAGCAAAAAATTTCTGGCCTTTTGGGTCTTTTTAAAAAAAAACACGGTGTTTTTTTGTTAAAAAAAAACGAACGGTTTTTTTTTTTTAATCCAACCCTATATATATATATAGTATATATAGTATATATATAATTTATATATATATATATATATATATATATATATATATATCATATATATATATATATATATATATATATTATTATATATATAATATATATATGATATTTAGGGATGTACCGATGAGTATCGGGTATCGGTAGTATCGCCGATTTTTGGAGGGTATCGGTATTGGTTAATATGGGCCGATACTCAGGCTGATAATTCTTACCAATTGGATGAAATAATTAATGAGAAACTTTGTAGATTCAATAATTAAATCTAGTTGATATAGATAGCTTAGCACTAGGTTAGTGTTTTTTTTTTGCCTCGACTTTCCTTTTTTAAGCTTAGATTTTTAGCGTTACTCCAACTTGGTCTTTAGCGTATCATTTACCTATTTGGACAGCCATCATTATAATTTAATACAGATTTATCTACTTTTTAGCTGATCAATAGTAATTTTTTTTTTTCTTTTCTTTTTTTGTCCGCAATTTCGTGAGAGTGTGTGATTGGCGTGAGTTTTTTTAAACTTTTCGGATTATTCATAATTTTCAGATATTGCTAGAAATAGGGTTTTACCGTATTTTATACATTTCAGGTTTTAAATTCTTAGTTTTAGCGTACGAATCTTTTTTTCTTCCCTTCTCTTTTGATTTTGTTCTATTTTTTTTTTTTTGTCTGTTTCTTGTTTCTTTTTAATAATTTATTTTTTTTTATTTTTTTGTGTGATTAATGCGAGGGTGTGGCGTGATGATCAGCAGATTTGCCAGCAGGGCGATGTGGCTTTCTTTTTGACTTTACCAACATCAACTGGCTTGCCCTCTAACTCTGCATCCATGGAATAACTACCTCTCTAACTTAAACCTAAATTTTATGAACACAATGTGACTTTAAGGTGGCTAATGAATTCCATCTTCCCAGACTCGTTTAATATATCCCAACACTATACTTATTTCATAATTCCGTCTGAAGGGTGGAGGTATGTGCCTAAGTAATATACACCACTAATGATTCTCCGTGTTACTCCTAATAACACGTCTTGACGAACTCGAATCTCCTAACTTCGATGTTCTGTGGCTTAAATCTTTCTTCCTTCTAACTACAATAGATCTTGTGCTTCTGCTACTGTCTCCTAATAGCTTTGCTGTTCAATTTTTTTTTGATTCCTTACTACTGCACTGGATATTTTCAAAGCCATTTTATTATTGCTTGGAATTCTGATTACACAAGACATTAATTGTTGGTGCTTCCTCTCTCATACTGGGATTTAGCGTGGGAGGAAGCCGAATCATTCAGTATTCTCAAGATCTGGAGCAACTAATGTTAAGAACCTACACACATTCCGGATCGTCCCAACTCGATTCTTGAACACACTTGACCTATGTTTAACATAGTCCTTCTCTCTACTATAATGACATACACACTTCGCTCCTATCTGGTAAATCTGACCACATACCTTATTATTCTTTAATTTTAACATACTTTCTCTCCAAGATCTTCTTCCTGCCTATGCGGTTTTTTCTGGCAATTTTGATTGGGGCCCGATTGGGGGGCAATGCGTTGCTTCTCCGCTAACATAGGGAGGATGACGATGAGCTGTGGAGTGAGCGTGCTTTGACTCTGAAGACACTTCAGCTTCTGCTGATAAATGGCGAACTGTAATTGTTGACTGGATGAGCAGTGTTCATTCTTCATTGCAACTAAATCTTTTTTCTCCTCAACAATCCAATGGTTCGATCGATCGTGCTTGTTTCCTGGCCATTCAGGCTAGAGACAGTGCAATTCAGTGGAAAAAATTCTCGTATCTCCTATCGACTCTTGCCAATTTTCATTCAGCTAGAAATCGTTGCCGGGATACTCTTCGCGGGCAAAAAGCGGACTTTCATTTAACACGAACAACTTGCGCTGCCTCCTTCTGGTATCTCCTACTGAACAAATCTTCTCGGCCTCTTGCCAAACATCTCTAACAACTTCTGTAAAATCATTCTTATCCTCCTCTTATTCGCTCTGATGATTCTGTTGTTAATACTCCAGCTGACTGAAAAGGCCAAATCATCTCTTTGGCCTCCCTATTTTCCTCTACCCAACCTCTGGAATGATTCTGGCACTTGTATGCTCTTCCCTCCTCCTTCTCCTCTCAGATTCCTATGCTTTACCTGTAATCTTCACCATATTGGATCGGCGTGCATGGGCTCGCTGAACATCTCTATGAAATTAGAGTAGGGACCCCGGACCGGCATTCCTCTCTGAGTTTTGAGGAATGTGTGCTTCCGCGTACTGACCCACCCCTCGCTTCACACTATATTTATCCTACATATAGCACTTCCCTCAGTGTTGGAAGCGCGCAATTGTCCATACCTATTCCGAAAAAAGGATGCTGCTCTGATCCTTTTAACTATCGCCTATACGCTCCAACTTGTATTCTTCTAAGATCTTTGAAACCCTTCTCAAGTCTCACTTCTTAGATTATCTGGAAACTCATTCCCTTCTTTCAGAACATCAGTATGGCTTTTCAGCGCTAGACGGTTCTTCTGGCGATATACTTTTCCTATCTAACCGATTATGGTTTTCAGATCTTAGGAACTACGGGGAGCCTTGCGTAGTGGCGCTGGTGGCGCTTGACAAAAATCCAAAGCATTTGACCGGGTAATGCACGCGTCACTGCTCTCCAAGTCCCCTCCTTTGGGTTTCGTCCTTCTTCTTTTTGCTTACTTATGTCTAGCTTTCTTTGATCTTTCAAATCGCTCATTGTCGGCTGTTGTTGATGGGGCGACTTCTTTTTTCTGTCAATAGTGGTGTTTCTCAGGGTTCTGATTTATCTCCTACTTTATTCCCTCTTTTCATTAATGAATCTCAACCTAGCTCATTCTAACTCTTCCACTCATATGCCCGGATGAACTCGACCCTTTATTCCTTCAAACTCAACATTTCAAATTCTGCCTCCCTCTTTTACTTTCAGAGAATTGCCTCTCGTCTTAATCTTTTCCGATTTTATTATTCTTGCTGAACTGGATAGAATTTTCAGGGTTGGGTCGTCTCAACCTTGTGAATTTAAATTCTTTAAAAACCAAACTCTTACAAATCTCCCTCTCTAGACCCTAACTTTAAATATCTCGTTCGACGGTTCTCTCGCATCTCTCCTGTTGTACAATATACATCCTTGGTCCTTAACCTAACAAAAAAATGTATCGAAAACCTCAAATCACAACACGGTTGCTAGGGGGCCCTCAAAGAAACTGGGATGTTCTGTTCATATTCTGGGAGACTTTTTTTTTCTCTTCTCAATGTACTGCCAGATATCAGAATGTCGTCATCCGCCCTTTGGTTTATGGAGTACTGCTTCTCATATCTGGAGGGGCTTCAGGTTTCACCCGGCTTTTGGATAGGGTCGATTCACAGCCCAAAAGACCTTAATAAACTGTCCTGCTACTTTTCTAGTTCACATTGACTTCTAATTTGTGGCGCTATGTTGGTGCTTCTTATCCTTTTTTATAGGTAATGTGCGGCAAGTGCTCGAGGTTGAACTTTTCCCACATGTCGCGATAACCACACCTTTACGACGCCCTCGTAGCACAAGGGGTGCTGTGTCATCGGCACATGAGTTTTGGTGTTGATATTGAACTCCAGACTAGTTTGCTGCGGTGTTTCTTTCTTCTTTCCTGCCCCTCTGTTCTTTTTGGAATTCTCTTCCATCATCTGTTTTTCCTGCTGTAATTTATCTCCATCTTCACTTTAAAAGCCTGCGTCTGTGCTCATGTTGCGTATTTGCGTTAAACTAAATTTTCTGAGGCGTGTCACACCCCTCTTTGAATAAGGTTCTGCCCGTGAGCGGCGGTGGCACATCTGTAAAAAAAAAAAAAAAAAAAAAAAAAAAAAAAAAAAAAAAAAAAAAAAATCTAATAAGGATTCCTTAAGCTAGCTGAAACCCACAAGAATGGCATCTCCGACGGTGAACCATTTCTAGAATGCATATTAAAATAGCATAACCAAGGAGCTTGCTCGCTTGACAAAAAAAAAAAAAAAAAATTTACATAAAGTTTGGAATAAGCCGCATTAATTGCAACCCCTGGACCAGCAACTGAATAGGACCGACGGTGGCTTTCAGCAAATAAACCTTCGAGATGAAGGACTTTGATATAGTTCAAAGGCTGAAACTTCGCATTACATCTCATTCACTAATTCAAAGGAATAACTAAAGAACCCCATCGAAAAAACTGAAAGAGACAGTCATCAAGGACAAAGATAATTCAAATTGGCAATCTGTGAAAGAGGAGATGGAGCTCTACGAAAAGACATGGAGATGCGGGGGGGGGGGGGGGGGGGGGCCTACAGAAGAGACATTGTTTCATGTGGTGGCATAAAAATGGGCCAAGGTTTTCATTTATTTATCAGTGATTGTAGTCAATAATTTATCAGCACTCTTCTCAGCTCGAGAGCGAGCGTTCATTTTATTGTGTACGGTAGGAATGTTACACCTTCAAAAAGAACAGGCTTCTCGCAGATACTAGTGAAGAGCTAATGTTTCTTGCAATCAACCATTTGTGAATTTTTGAATTTGAGTACTAATGAATGATATTATCTTTATCTTAAAGGAGTTATTATTTGTCATGTTTGAGTAATAGCGTTTTTTTATTTTATTTTTCAGCAATTAATTCGAGGTCTCCGTTCTTTCATTATTTTTATTTTTTATATTGTAGCTGGTTAAAAAATCTTCTTGGTAAATTGTAATCATGTTAACATAAAAGCTAGTAGCTAAACTTTGTTAATACTTAACTGGAAATGGAAATGGAATATTTTTCTGAATAAACACAAACTAAAAAAGTTATTAATATATATTTGCATTTATTATGTTTTTTGTACTATTTAATTTCATACAATAAATCATACGTATTGGGCACAACCAAATATGAAATAAATTACTAAGTATTGGTTGTACAACGGAATGCAATCTTCGAGCTTGCCTAGCAGATACACAAATCGTTCTATTATTACTGTGTTATTATATAATTTAAGTATCCGGTATCGGCACTAAAAAAAATAGAGTATTCGGTATCCGCTCTTTTCTGGTATCGGTTATAAAAAAAACAGTCCTAATAATATATATATATATATAATATATATATAATATATATATATATATATATATATATATATATATATATATATATATATATTATATATATATATATATATAATATATTATATATATATATATATATATATATATATATATATATATATAATATAATATATATATATATTAGCTGATGACCGGAACCAGGTTCCGGCCAGAACTTCCGTTCTTTTTCATATAGATATGGTTAATCATAATTTTATTTAAATAATTAAGATTGAGTATTCAGTTATTCTTGAAAAATGGCAACTCTGAGTTTACGCCTTTCTCCTAATTTGTGTCCTTCATTGACCGAAGAAGTTTATAAAAAGTTGAAAGAAGAAAATATTAATAATGGAATTGACCTCTTATCAAGAGATGCTGAAGAACTTGCAGCCAAAACCAGGACGAATTCCAAAGTAATCGTAAATAAATTTAATGTTTCAAAATTAAGAATACAAAATAGTGTATAGTCACAATTTCAAGATTGTCCCCGTCACATAAACTTGAATTATCATTCTCTTGAATGTAAAATTAAGTCAATAGTCATATTAAAAGTATCATTTATAGTTCTATATCTTATTATACTTAGTATATTCTTGAAAGACTTGAAAAATCATTTAAAGGTTTCGTTTAAAGTATTCTTATTTTTCAGGTCATTCAGAATATATGCAAAGTATTTAATGCTTATCATGGTGCATTTCAAATTACTGGACTTGAACTATACAATGAAGCACTGAAATCTTGTCATATTATGTCAAGTGGATACAAAGAGTACGTTTAGATACTGGTACATAAATGTTAAAAAAAAATCTTGCTTGTAATATGCTTGAAAATATTTGAATATTTGTATATAAATTGTGGTTCTTTGTATTTCTGACACTTGACTTGATTCTGACTAACCATAAGTTCCTACCCTTCAGTAGATTTCTAACTTCTGCTGTTATGAAAATGATTCATCATCAGATGCACTAGATGCTTAATTGATGCTAAAAACTTTTAAAATTTTTCTTTCCTGAGTTGAAATATATTTTTCCATGATAATTTCTGTTTTTTTTTTATTGAAACACTGCATCAAAGATCTTCCCTAATGCATTTTTAATAATTCTCTTAGGACCTTTTTTTAGTTCTATATGACGACAATATAAATTTTAACAAGTATTGAATGAGATATGTGCAAGTAATTTAAAAGGTAATAGAGTGATAATACACAGCTGAGGAATATTGTTTAAAATTAAGACACTCGTTCAGGTGTTTATTTAACATTTTTCATAAATCTGTAAAATGACTTAGTATTTGTAATTAGGCCTATAATAATTAGTGAAATTATGGTGGTGATTTCAATTAAGATTATTCAGTATTTATTAGTGAGTATTACATTATATTCTTCCTATCCTTCTTGGAAACACAATTTTTATTTTTACCTACCATCCCTCTATCAGAATTAATAAAATTTTATTTCTAAGAATAGGTATGTTTGTTCGTCCTGGATTTTTCGGATATTTTTTTTTATTACTCTTTAACACGATTGGACAAAATCTTTGGGGAGGTTTGTTTTCAGAAGAAAATTATTGAACTCTTGGTGTAATCAGGATGTGGATAGACTTCTTTGCTTAAGAATTTAGTTGTCACATTGCCTTTAGTAGAAAAAGAAAGGTTATCTACATTGATCCAATGCAATTCTGTCATGCAAGCCTTTGCACAGAATATTTTAACAGATTCACCACTTCGGCTGTAGAGGCAAGGACATTATTTCTTATATATTATATATATATATATATATTATATATATATATATATATATTTATATATTATAATATATATATATATTATATTATATATAATATATATATATATATTATATATTATATTATAATAATATATATATATATATTAGGGAATGGGCCGGATAGTGAATTAGCCGGATAGCCGGATACCGGATATCCGGCTGGAAGTAAAAACCGGATACCGGATATCCGATCGGATATCCGGTCGGATATCCGGCAGTCTATTTTCCTCTAACTCAAACCTGAACAATTCTGGCATTCCTCAATCCTCCCCTTCCCTTCTTCAAGTGTCCTATGGCCATTTGCCTGTGATTACATTTGATCGGGTGCATGGGCTCCTGAAATATCAATATCTAACAAAAGGCAAGGCCTGGACTGGCATTCTCCCCGAGTTTTGAGGGGGAGGCAGTCTGCTTTCATGCTGGCCCCTCCCTCGTTCAAAGGACTTATTCTCTATGTCTCAATATAACACTTTCCCTCAAGTGTTTGAAGCACCCACATGTCCAACCTGTTCCGATTAAAAAAGGAAGCCGCTCTAATCTTCTAACTATCGCCCTTAGCTATTTCTCACTTGTATTCTATCTAAAGATCTTTGAAAATCCCTTCTCAAACTCTCATTTCTTGATCATCTGGAATCTATTCACTTCTTTCCGATCCTCAGTATGGCTTTCGGCGCTCGAGGTACTACGGTGATTATATCCTTTTCCTATTTAACCGATTTATGGTTCCGCTCTTAGGAACTAAGGGGAGACTTGCGGGGTGGCACTTGACATATCCAAAGATTTGAACCGGTATGGCACCGCGTCCACTGGCTCTCCCAAGCCCGATTCACTTGGGGCTTCCTCCTTGGCATCTTTGCTACTTTATGTTAGTTTTGCCCCTCTCAAATTGCTGCAATATCGGCTGTTGTTTGATGGGGTGACTTCGATTTAATTTCTGTCCAATAGTGTGTTCCTCAGGCTGTTCTGTCTTTATCTCCTACTTTATTCTTACTTTTCATTAATGATCTTCTCACCTGCACATATAACATCCACTCATATGCTGATACTTTCCACCCTTACATTCTTCAACTCCAATTTCAATTCTATCTCCCCTCTTTAAACTTTCTAGAATTGTCTTTCGTCTTAATCTTTCCGATTCATTCTCGCTGATCTGAATAGGATTTCCGGCGTGGGATCGGTCCTGACCCTTTGTGAAAATTCAATTCTTTTAAAAACTCAAATTTCTACAAATCTTCCTCTCTGATACACTTTTCCCTAACTTGCCTATCTCTTCGACGGGTCTCATCGTCTTTTCTGTTGACTATACGAACAATTGGCTTGCAGCCTTGATGGAGAGCCAAAACAAACGAATTTTTGGAAACCAGTTGCATCACAAACGGTTGCTAAGGGGTCTCAGATAGCAAAGCACTTTGACTTCTGTATGTTACGTAGCTGCGAGACTTTTATATAGATTTTTCCTCTTTCAAGCATATAGATACCAGCTATACAACGGGACCTCATACCAGCGCCTTGTTGGGAGGCAGCGAGTACTACTCTTCATTAGTAATCGTGGGGGAGTTCTCTGGTTTTCACCGGCTTTTTGAATAGGGGTGTGTCCAAAGGACCAAAAGACTTAATACCTGTGTCTTCTGTCACTATGTCCCACTATCACTGTTGGTGCTCAGTATAAGCCTCTTTCCATAGTCAGGCCATACGACAGGGTCGTCGCGAAGCGAGGCAGTGCTAGCGGGGGAAACTTCTCACTCGCGTACTCCAACACCATATACGTCGCCTGACTACAGTACACTGAGTTGGCTGCCTGTTTGTCTGGGATCACATGAGTATTTGTGTTTCGATGTAGATATGGGTTGAACAGTCGCAGGGGAATCGGAGTCATTCCGCTTAGTTCGCTGCGGTGCTTTCGCTGTCTTTCCTGGCCACCAGTCAGTTTCCTGTGGAACTTCTCTTTACCACTTCCTTCTGTGTTTCCTGCTGAGAAGCTCTTAAATCTCCCCACACGTATCAAAGCCTTTTGGACGTCTGTGCTCACTGAGGTAAAGTTTCGTTTAGGATGGCTTGACGTTCTGGTTGTGCAACATCCCATCCTAAATAGGGCTCTGGGTGAGTGGTGGTGAACAACTGTATTAGAAATAAAAATAAAATAAATAAAATGGTTAAGTATATATAGATTTAGGTATGATATATACGGTAGACCTATATATATATACTATAAGCTATTAATATATATAATTATATATTATTGTAATTTCATTTTAACCCTTCCATTTATATATAGTATATTTATGCACTGTAACGGAATTAGCTAGTACCGTATATATAATATATACATAGTAATATAATCTTAGCATATATATATATACACTTATAAAGATCATTTATATAATATCATATATGTTCAAAAATTATTGATTTTAAATAGAATATAGTAATATATAGATATATTAATATATAGTATATATATTATATAAGTATTATATATATAGGGCGCTATTACCTATGCATAGTAGTAGAGAGATGTCGGGCTCTGCGGGGAGGCAGCAGCGACTAGTGTGCGTACGGCGGAGATGGTGAGAGGATCGATCGCTCTTGGGTGGGTGCGTCTCCGCAATTCCCCCGGCAATACCAAATAAAAATTGCGGGAATTGCGATGGAGCGATAGTTTGAAGAAATGTCTCGCGGAATTGGATGTAGCGGAATGTCCCTATATCATCCGGCATTTAATTGCAAATCAAAGAGGATTCTATTAAAAAAAATTTGTGGACAATTTCAGTGAGGAATGCTAAAATTATAGTCCACAATTTTTTACACGTTGGCCGTGTTTCTACGTCTTGACAGCAACACCGAAAAATCGGTATTTTTTGCACTCGGTATATATAAGAGGCGTTTTCGTTTTTGCATTTGTGCTAAAACAAATGCTCAAGTTTTCGTTCGTTTCTGAGACCCTCCTTCAAAATCACCTCGGCTTCGTAAAAAAAACCCCCCCCCCGTTCACCATATGTAAATGTCTCTAATTCTGTTAATGATAGAATAAAACATTCTGTATAAAAAAGCAACGCTTACAGAATTAAAGACATTTTCTTGTCTTACGTTTGATAACTATATTTTTTTACGAGAATTTATGCGGCTAATTAAAGGAAGGTTGTGGCGAAAAACGATCGGAAACTTGAGCATACTTTTTTCAAGCGCATATGCAAAAACAGGAAAAGCGGTTTGAAGTTTCGAAAAACTATTTTTCAGTAAATGCCTAGGAAAGTATTTTAAAAACAAAAACTTTCAAAATCTATTGAAAATATTTGCATTAAAATTTCGAGAAATAAACTTTTTGCTAGTGAGTAGTGGTGTAAATAAATGTTTTGTAATTACAGTATTCAATAATAATTCATGAAACTCAAAGGCTTAAATGCATGAATGAAAGTTTGAAATCAACAATTTTTTACTCTGTTCTTTTATCACAATGTATGTCTGTAAGACTTAGATAGACATTACCACATGGAACTAATACCGGCATATGATTGAGGGTAGTGTGAAAGTCGTGGTAGATACGCCGACGGAAGTAGTTTTCGAGACGGTAAGATTGAGTGATAATTGTACAAGTAACATAGAATGGTGATCAGATGTTCATTCAATAAGACTAGTAATAGATAGACGCGATTTATGCGTCGCACAGGGGTTGGCAGCCGGTATAGTTTTGTTGTGTCTGTCTTTACTTAACGTGCGACAAGCAATGTTTTAATGTTCTTTGTGATGTTTTGTATTTTTTGAGAAAATCGTGAAACGTATCACGCGAAAATATATAATTTGTAAACAAAATGTTTTTTTAAGTCCGATTAAGCATTAATTTTTAACCTATGCCAGTAACTGTTAACTTCTGAGTTCAAAAGTCTTAAAAAATAGGGCTTATAGTCTATGGAGCAAATCGAACCGGCGTCCCGACATCACATAAAGAGTGGTTGATCTTGTATTTAGATGGTAATGTATTTCATCATTATTACAAAATAACACTCTTTTAGTGGTGCGGTTTCATGTGTCATAGACTATAGGGCCTATTTTAAGATTTGAACTCAGATATAGGGAGTAAGGTTAAAAAATAATGCTTAATCGGACTTAAAAAAAAATAATTTGTGCTGTACTCTATTAATGATTCGTAAGGCTATGATCGAAATCACGGATTCTACACAATAAAGACCAAAATGATACCAGTACAAAAAAATCAAAATTGATTTTTTTCTCAAAAAATCAATAAAATACCCACCCTGTACAAAAATATATTTCTTATTTTATTCATTATTTATGTTTACTGTATACAATTCATTTTATCTGAAATTTGGTGGTTAACGTTTATAAATTATTCATTGTAATTTATTAAGCTTGGAGAAATTTGGGTATAAAAGAAAGAGTAAAAAAATTTGATTTCAACTTAATATACACTGGTTAATTTCAGTTTGATTATTATAATTTACTTATTTACAAAAGACTGTTAATTTTATCGAACCTCTAGCAAGCAAAGAGTTTTTTATTTATTATGTATTACTAAAATTTTAAAGATTATACTTGAAGATTTTTTGAGTTTAAATACTTCTAGCATACTGAAAAACTAAGTTTCGATACTTCAAAAGCCGTTTTTCGTTTTTGCATTTGCGCTGGAAAAACAATGCTCAAGCTAGTGATTCCGGATCGTTTTTACGTCGCAACAACCTTAGCGCAAAATCGTAAAAAATGCTTAGCAAAATGTAAAGAATTTCTTTTAATTCTGTAAGGTTGCTTTTTTATACAGAAATTTTAATCTATATTACACAGAATTAGAGACAGTTTTTTTACATATGGTGTAACGGTTTATTTGCGATTTTTGCGCTAAGGTATGACGAAAAACGAAGCAAACACAGAAGCATTCTTATTTTTAGCACGGCAGTCATTTAGGAGGTGCACGCGGGAGATACTGGCTCACCCCACACACCCCCCACCGATGATGTGCCAAATGCAATAAAGAAACGGCTTAGAAAATGTTTGCAAAAAATACCGACTTATTCGGATGTTTGCTGCTAAACGGTAGAAACACGCAACGTGTATAAATTTGTGGCTATAGAATTTCAGCGATTCCACTGAAATTCACAGAATTTTTTATTAATAGTCCTCTTATGCGAAATTAAATTCCGGGAATGATAATGAGGGCATTCCGCTAGCTCCAATTCCCCGCTAGACATTTTCCAATTATCGCAATCGCAGATCTTCCGGCGAATTGTTATTATATGAGTTATTCCAAGAATTACAAGAATTAGTGTTATAGATAATATATTATATAATTATATAATATAAGTATATAATAACATTATATATATATATAATATATGATTATATATGATAATATATAGTATATAGTATCATATATATATATATTATTAAATATATATCTATATTATATATAGTATATATATATATAATCATTATATATATATAGTATATACTATGAATATCATATATATATATAAATATATATATATATATAATAATATACGAGTATATATATACAGATATAGTTTATAATATATTATAATAATATATATATTTGATATATATTATATAATAATTATGATATATAATATAGCTATATATTTTTAATTTAATGTTTATTATTTATTTATACAGTGTACCACCACTCACCAGGAGCCTATTTAACGGATGGGGTGGTTTGCACACGAATCAAAGTCAGCTAACGTAAATTACTCAGATGAGCACAGACGAAGGACTTTGCAGTGGGGGAGAAAATTCAGTAGGAAATTCAAAAGATGGAAGAGAATTCCATCAGAAGCAGGAGGTGCAGGGAAAGAAGGAAGCAGCGCAGCGAACTAGCCTGGAGATACCAATAACACAAAACTCATGTGCAGAACACAGCACCCCTAGGTGCTACGAGGGGGGAGTAATGCTCTCGCGTAGGTGGATTACTCTGAGGTGGAGGATGTTCCCGAGTACCTAGCATCCTGCCCAGCTGAGCGTACCTATAGAAAGAGGTAAAGCACCAACGTGAAGTGGAAGTACAGGACAGTTAATAAGTCTTTTGGCCTTTGACACGACCTATCCAAAAGCCGGAAACAGAGAACCCACAGATATGAAGAAAGTAGTAGTACTCCATACCAGAGGGGATGAGGCCCGTATTGTATAGACTTGAGTGATGCACTGACGAAGAGGGAAGTCTCGCAGTCTAAACAGAAGTCACAGTTTTTTGAGGCCACTTAGCAACCGTTGTGATGCGAGGTTTCCAAAACATTTTTTTGTTATTTGTTTAAGGCCCAAGATGTTTACTATTGTCAACCGAAAAGACGAGAGAACGCGTCGAAAGAGATAGGCAAGTTAGAAGGTGTATCAGAGAGGAAGATTTGTAGAAATTAAGTTTTTAAAGAATTGACTTTCACAAGGTTCAGAACGTCCCACCCGGAAATTCGCTCAGACTTCAGATCAGAGGAGAAATAACAGAATTCGGGAAAGATTAAGGAGAAAGACAATCCATAGAGAGTAAAAGAGGGAGTAGAATTTTGAAACTGCAGTTTGACAGAATGAAAGAGGTTCGCGTCAGATCCAGCATATGAAGTGGATAGAGTTAAATATGTGCAGGTGAGAAGATCCTTAATGAAAAGTAAGAATAAAGTATGACAGATAAAGCACGAACCTGGAGGCGCACAACCACTATTGCACAGTAAATTAGAAAATGAGGAAGATTCACCGCATCAACAACAGCCGATATTGAGCATTTGAAGAAGTAGACATAGGGGGCGAAAGAGAAGGAGGAAAGGCCCAAGGGGAAATGGAGCTTGAGGCAGTGGACGCCCGTGCCCATACTTGCGGTCAAATGCCTTCTGGAGTGTATTAAGATCCACCACGCAAGTCTCCCCGTAGTTCCTAAGAGCGGGAACAATAAATTTCAGTAGAGATAGGAAAGTAATCACCAGTTAGAGCCCTCGAGACGACCGAAAGAGCCATAAACATGGCGATCGGAAAGAAGTGAATGGAATTCCAGGAAATCAAAGAATGAGAGTTGAGAAGGGTTTCAGAGTTCTATAGAATACAGTGAGAGCTATAGGGCGTAGTAGAAAGGTTAGAGGCGGCTCTTCCCTTTTTTCGGAAAGGCAGGTTGAATGTGCGTGCTTCAACACTGAGGGAAAGTGTTAGTAGTGGACGACATAAGAATCACTAGCTGAACGAGGGGAGGGGCCAGCATGAAAGCAGACTGCCTCAAAACTCGGAGGAATGCCGTCCGGCACCTGCCTTTCCTAACGTTCATAGATTCCAGGAGCCCATGCACCCGATCAAATGTAATCACAGGCAAAGGCATAGGACACTTGAGAGGAGAAGGAGGAGGATGAGGATGCCAAGAATTGTTCAGGTTTGAGTTAGAGGAAATAGACTGCCGGATATCCGACCGGATACAGCCGGATATCCGGTATCCGGTTTTTAACTTCAGCCGGATAATCCGGTATCGCGGCTATCCGCATAATTCAATATTCCGGCCATCCCTAATATAATATTATATATAATAATATATATTATATATATCTTATAATATATATATATATCTATATAATTATATATAATATATTGATATATATAGGCATACCTATATATTTATATAAAGGTAGATGATGTTATGCTAAGTTATAAGAAAAATGTCACCTTGCCTCTACAGACGAACTGCCGGAACTTAAAATATTTCTTGCAAAGGCTGCATTGACAGAATGCATTGGATCAATGTAGATAACCTTTCTTTTTTCTACTAAAGCAATGTGACAACTAATTCTTAAGCAAAGAGAAGTCTTTCCACCATCCTGATACACCAAAGAGTTCAATAATTTCTTCTGAAAACAAACCTCCCTCAAGAATTTTGTCCAATCTGTTAAAGAGTATTAAAAAAAATATCATGAAAAATATCAGGACTGAACAACATACCTATTTCTTAGAACATAAAATTTTATTAATTCTGATAGAGGGATGGTAGGTAAAAATAAAAATTGTGTTTCCAAGACGGATAGGAAGAATATAATGTAATACTCACTAATAAATACTGAATAATCTTAATTGAAATCACCACCATAATTTCACTAATTATTATAGGCCTAATTACAAATACTAAAAGTCATTTTACAGATTTATGAAAAACGTTAAATAAACACCTGAACGAGTGTCTTAATTTTAAACAATATTCCTCAGCTGTGTATTATCACTCTATTACCTTTTAAATTACTTGCACATATCTCATTCAATACTTGTTAAAATTTATATTGTCGTCATATAGAACTAAAAAAAGGTCCTAAGAGAATTATTAAAAATGCATTAGGGAAGATCTTTGATGCAGTGTTTCAATAAAAAAAAAACAGAAATTATCATGGAAAAATATATTTCAACTCAGGAAAGAAAAATTTTAAAAGTTTTTAGCATCAATTAAGCATCTAGTGCATCTGATGATGAATCATTTTCATAACAGCAGAAGTTAGAAATCTACTGAAGGGTAGGAACTTATGGTTAGTCAGAATTAAGTCAAGAGTATTGACTTATTTTGGTACCTTTTACTCTCAATCATTTCATGTCTGTCTTTATACAAGCAAGATTTTTTTTTAACATTTATGTACCAGTATCTAAACGTACTCTTTGTATCCACTTGACATAATATGACAAGATTTCAAGTGCTTCATTGTAAGTTCAGTCCAGTAATTTGAAATGCACCATGATAAGCATTAAATAACTTTGCATATTTCTGAAGACCTGAAAAAATAAGCAATCCTTAAACGAAAACTTTAAATGTTTTTCAAGTATTTCAAGAATATACTTAAGGATAATAAAATACATAACATAAATAATTCTTCCTATAATCCCTATTGGCCTTTATTTTTTAATCAAGAGAATAATAATTCAAGTTATGTGACAGGGACAATCTTGAAAGTGTGACTATATCACTATTTGGTAATTCTTAATTTTGCAAAACAGTAAATTTAACGATACCTTGTAACTTTCCTGTTTTGGCTGCAAGTTCTTCAAGCCTCTCTTGATAAGAGGTCAATTCCATTATTAAAATTTTCTTCTTTCAACTTTTAATAAACTTTCATATTTTACTGTGATATTTTTATACAAGGAACAACTCAGAGTTGCCATTTTTCAAGAATAACTGAATACTCAATCTTAATTATTTAATAAATATTATGATTATTATTATTCTTCTAAAAAATCGAAGTTCTGGCCGGAACCTGGTTCGGTACATCACTAATATCTATATCATATATA
>JABUQX010074247.1:27500-32500 GCA_015478945.1 Trachelipus rathkii | reverse complement strand
ATATATATATATATATATATATATATATATATATATATATATATATATATATATATATATATATATATATATATATAAATATAAATAGACGATATATATATATATATATATATATATATATATATATATATATATATATATATATATATATATATATATATATATATATATATATATATATATATATATATATATATATATATATATTTATTTATAATCTCCCAGGTAAGGTTTTCGCCCTGTCCGTTGGACCAGCATCTTCTTCCTTATGTCCCCGAAACTCTTGATCCTAGACCACTCTAAAAGACTATTTCTAAGCACAATGGTTTCCGACGCCAGTCCTCGAATAAGACACTCTCAGGTAGGGTTTTCACCCTTTCAGTAGAACTAGCATCTTCTTCCATTATTCTCAAAGCTCGTTCTCCCGAGGCTCTCCCAGAGTATCATGCCTCTAGGAGCATAAAATTCAACGCTGGTCCAAGAGATTATTACAAGCAAAAAGGAAAGGACCGGGTTGCTAGCCCTGTCGCCCTATAACCATGAGAAGAAAATCTTCATTTGTTCTGACCGCGACGAAACATCCAATCTTCTTTGAGCACAAATCATTATATATATATATATATATATATATATATATATATATATATATATATATATAAATATATATATATATATTTTTATATATATATATATATATATATATATATATATATATATATATATATATATATATATATATATATATATATAACTATATATATATATATATATATATATATATATATATATATATATATATATATATATATATATATATATATATATATATATATATATATATATATATATATATATATAGTCTTAATCGTTTATAACATATTTAGAAGGGTTGAACCAGATCTGTGTTTTCGTGTGTGATTTTTCATGTTCCGGAAGGAAAAAAATATTAGTCCTAAATGTTTTTTTTTTTACTCAAAATAATCGAAAATGTGGATAACACTTTCTACTCAACCGATTATAAATTTAATTGCAGATTTGGAAAGGATTGAGTGAGCTCTTTCTTTTGGGTTTGGTCCATCAAATCCGACTAGTAAGAAAGTTTTCCAAACAAAAAAGAAAAAAAAGGAAAAAAAAAACGTTTTTAAAGGATGGGCTTTTTTTAAAAAAAATATTTGAAAAAACAGGCTACATCTCTCTCTCTCTCTCTCTCTCTCTCTCTCTCTCTCTCTCTCTCTCTCTCTCTCTCTCTCTCTCTCTCTCTCTCTCTCTCTCTCTCTCTCTCTCTCTCTTTTTTTTCTCTCTCTCTCTCTCTCTCTCTCTCTCTCTCTCTCTCTCTCTCTATATATATATATATATATATATATATATATATATATATATATATATATATATATATATATATATATTATATATATATATATATATGCAACAACACCATATATATATATTTCTTGTGATATTTTGTTTGGTGTATCTTTGAAACAAAAAGTGACGTTTTTATCTCGCATCAGAGATGCAGTGAGAAGGAAAATAGATTTGAACTTTTCTTGGACGAACACAAAAAAATTCTACAATTGTTTTTATTTTCCAACAATATATTTTAATTACTATAAGAAAAATTTTTTAACAATGTTATAATATATATATATATATATATATATATATATATATATATATATATATATATATATATATATATATATATATATATATATATATATATATATATATATATATATATATATATATATATATATATATATTTCTCTCTATATATTCTTCTTTCATTCTCCCTCTTCAGATGGTAGATAGGGTGCGAAATATGCACGAAAATAGATTAGTTAAGAAGAAGAACATGACGTCCAGCACTTCACACCTTCCCCTCATACCGTTAAGTGTGAGTTCGCTGCCACAAAATTCACCTAGGACTTCACAACACCACGACAAACTCAAACTGTGGTGTCCAGGCAATGTAAGGGTTCATCCCCTGGACTAGGCCAACACCCATAACCCTCAAATTCCCGTCATTCACTCCTATTATGCCCAATCCTTCTCGCTTGAACCAAATTCATTTTCTTTTGTTTCAGACACTCCTTTACTAACTCTAATCAATCCACTTTTTCCTCGATCTTAAAGACGATAGATTCCCAACTCACTCACCTCTATACATCTGCTTAACCAACCGACCTTCATAGCATTCTTTCTACATGGCCAAACCACCTTATTATACTGGAATATATTCTCTCATTCACGCCTTTCTTCACACCGCACTACACCCTTACACGCTCATCCTCATTTTATCAATTCTTCTCACACCTAACACACGCCTAAGATTATCCTTCTGAATAGACTACATGATCTTACTTCTTTATTAACATTTGAACTTTTCATATGTGTCTTCCGACTTAATATATATATATATATATATATATATATATATGCTATATATATATATATATATATATGTATATATATATATATATATATATATATATATATATATATATATATATATGATCCAACAAAGTCTGCCTAGCGGGTTATAAGGCGGCTTCCACTTCTTTGAATCTTTTTTTTTTTTTTGTTTTTGCCATAACTATGTGTTCTTTCCACGATTTATATTACCAATAAAGTATGCTGCGTCGAATGAATATAAAGGATGGTTATAGCGCTACTAATTGGCCGTAAAAAAGAGCGCATTACTACAAAGTTTCAAAATTCCCTTCTGCATTACGAAAATCAAATGTTCATCGTCATAGCCACTACACCATCCCGGTAACTCCCAAAAAAGTTATATTAAAGTAGAAATATGATAAAGATTAGACTTCAATTGTTCTCAGCATCAGTTATTTGAAGTTGGAGTTCATACCTTCAAAAGAAAGAGTAAATGAAATTTAGGTCTTCACTATATTTCTCCGCTGTTAATGGGGGCTGCGGGCTGAACGTGAGGGATGTGAGTAGAAAAAGTGTTGAAAATACAAGAAATTGGGATTAATCCTATAACTATTAACAAACGAGGATGATCGTGGCTGTCTATACGAAAGTTGCTGAAAAGCAACCGCAAAGGATTGATTCTAGAAGAGTAAAGCTTAGAAATCAACGTTTTGCGTCATCTTCTATCAAAAATATTTCAATATGTTCAGCGTCAACAAAAGATTTATAAATACCAAATCAACTTAGGAGCGATAGTCAGAAATATGGAAAAGTTAGTCCATGAAACTATACGGTGATCTAGAATGAATGAGATGGTGGTTGTTTAAATCTTCCTATTAAAAGGAAATATATCAAATTTTTGTAAAGAAATGAATTTATATCAGTAAATAGGACCGGTATGGTTTAGAAGGGTCGTTCACTTTGGTATAGGTTGAATAGTGCGCTGGCAGGGAAGAGTGAAGAACATGGCTGATAGGGGTGGGTGTTAAGATTGCCCGGGCAAAATGCATACCAGGTTAGACGTAAAAGTTGAAGGTATGTGGAGCATGAGAAATAACTTTCTGGTGATCTAAAGTGCGATTTAAATTTAAAATATAAGAAAAATAAAATGTATTCCATATTTGATCACAATAAGACAGTAGTGCAGTCTCTTAAAGAAACAAGATGAGGAAAGAGAGGGAATAAAGCAAGTTTTAATTGACATTTTTGTATAATACCCTAGAAAAAAAATTTTGCAAGTAAATTCAACTACCTCGTTTGGTTAAGTGTTTAACATTATTTGTAAACACCTAACTAAAAAGTTAACTATTCAAACCAACAATATATATAATCAATTTACAATTATATTTATCACAATTATTTGTGAAAAATCATATGATTGCAATATTTTAACCGTATTTTTCGTTATAGGTTGAAGTTTGGATATATTAAATTGCAGTTACCTCTTTTTATATGAACAAAAAACGTTTTAGAACTTCGGAGTATAAATGATTCTGATATAGAAGTTAAACTTCACGAGTTTCTGGATTATGAAGGAGACAGTAAATAATTAACTTGGTGTCTCAACGAAAATACCACGAGATCAAACGGAGTTAAACTAAGGTAAAACAGGGGTTTACATGGAAGGTGAAGCACAACAGTGAGACACGCTAGTGTGCTAACGTTCATAGTGATCACGAAAGGTGGAATCATATAACCCGTTTGTATTTTTTGTCTTGGTTCAGTGACAGCTTAAATAAAACTTAACTAAAGTAAGTATGTGGTTCACTTGTGGGAGGTAATAACAATATATATATATATATATATATATATATATATATATATATATATATATATATATATATATATATATATATATATATATATATATATATATATATATATATATATATATATATATATATATATATATATATATATATATATATATTTTCAAAGATATTTGTGCAAGAAACGCAACAATTATTTATTTATTTTTAATGGTCCTAAGTGGGTTTGAACCCTTACCCTTGAGATTGTACTCCAATAGCGTTACCTCTTGACCAACGATGAGTTAAAAGGAAACCCATCATTTTACCTCTTGAAAGCTTAGCTTCCCAAGAGGAGTGAGGCGTGTCTTGGACACCTAACCTCCGACGGGCCTCCCCGCTCACACTCGGGTCAAGGGCAACACTGGGTAATTTTTAATCGGACATTATTAGGTATTCAAAGATATTTGTGCAATAAACGCAACAATTATTTGTATATTTGTAATGGTCCTAAGTGGGTTTGAACCCTTACCCTTAAGATGGTACTCCAAGAGCGTTACCTCTTGACTAACGATGAGCTAAAAGGAAACCAATCATTTTACCCCTGAAAGCTTGGCTTCCCAAGAGGAGTGAGGCGTGTCTTGGACACCTAACCTCCGACGGGCCTCCCCGCTAACACTCGGGTCAACACTGGGTAATTTTTAATTGGACATTATTAGGTATTTTCAAAGATATTTGTGCAATAAACGCAATAATTATTTGTATATTTGTAATGTTCCTAAGTGGGTTTGAACCCTTACCCTTGAGATGGTACTCCAA
>JABUQX010074247.1:17500-20000 GCA_015478945.1 Trachelipus rathkii | reverse complement strand
AGAAGTCAAATTTGACAGATAATGGGAAAAATTGGAGCATGCAGAAAAGCGATTGAAAAAACTAAAAAGACAATCTACTAGTAAAAGACATTCAACCTAAATATCTTCTAGAAAAATAAAAGGTAGAATTCCATAAGTTATTAGATGGAATAATGAAAATCGACCGGAAATCAAAGTTAACAGGCAAAGTTAACAATGTTAAAGAGGCAATCAATTGCTATCCTAAAATTTTGCAAGATGCCGCTTGCACAATTACAGCTTTGCCTCCTATTCAAGTGAATGTTGAGAGCATATTTTCTGGAGGAGGATTTTATTGATGAAGTTTTATTTTTAAGAACAATTGTTTTGAATAAATTTATATTACATATGGTCAGGCTGTTCAAAGAGAAATTATTTTAAAATTTAGGAAGAAAGTGAATTATATATATATATATATATATATATATATATATATATATATATATATATATATATATATATATATATATATATATATATATATATATATATATTATATACTCTGCTAACCCATATAATGTTTTGAATAAAATTGTTACATATGTTCAGGCAGCTCATAGTTCAATGAGGAATTATTTTAAACTTTAGGATGAAACTAAAATATAATTTTTATGCTTTTTAGAAAAAAAATTAATAAAATTTCGTAAATATACAGGCAGTTCATCATTCAAAGAGGAATTATATTAAAATTTAGGAAGAAAGTGAATTATTCTTTTTCTGTATTTCTTAAAATTCTTATTTTCTATAAAATATTTTCTAAGTTTTTAATTCTAAGTTAATAAAGATGTCATTAACAAACATTTAATTTCATCATACCATCAAAATTTTGTAACAAAATTAATGATTTCATAACTGTAAATGGAGAAGGAATTATAACTAGGGGTCGGAGCCGGAGCCGGAAAAAAATTCGCAGGTTCCGCAGCCCTGACTTTAAGGCAATCCGGTTGACAATTGGTTCCATTACTAAAGTTGGATAAAACCATTTCCCTTTTACATTGGAATTAATACTATTAATACATTTAATAAAATATTAAATTATTATATATATATATATATATATATATATATATATATATATATATATATATATATATATATATATATATATATATATATATATATATATATATATATATATATATATATATATATATATAAATATTAAATATTAAATATATAATATATATATATATATATATATATATATATATATATATATATATATATATATATATATATATATATATATATATATATATATATATATATATATATATTTATGTATATATATATATATATATATATATATATATATATATATATATATATATATATATATATATATATATATATATATATATATATATATATATATATGACATTTATAAGAGGTTGACTCCGTTAATATTAGGGTTAGGTTAATTTAGGTTTAGGTTTGGTTAGGTTGGGTTAGGTTGGGTTAGGGTTAGGTCCGAGTTAGGTTAGGTTAGGTTAGGTTTTTAACCCTATATTGTAATGTATTTACCCAGAATTTTTTGAAATTACAATACATTTAATTGATTTTTCGTTCCTGAAGTT
Organism: Trachelipus rathkii; assembly: GCA_015478945.1. Classification (NCBI taxonomy): domain Eukaryota; kingdom Metazoa; phylum Arthropoda; class Malacostraca; order Isopoda; family Trachelipodidae; genus Trachelipus; species Trachelipus rathkii. The sequence goes on along the minus strand of JABUQX010074247.1, from coordinate 18,404 downwards.
AACCTCTTATAAATAGCATATATATATATATATATATATATATATATATATATATATATATATATATATATATATATATATATATATATATATATATATATATTTATAAAATATCTGCTCATCCTTCTACACCTCACCGCAGTGTGATAGATATTGATAAAAACTAGCAAGTAATTTCACTCTGCTGGGATTGAACCTGGGCCCTAGCAGATGACCGCGTAAGTGTTTGATGACTACGCCACGATGGACTAAAAGAAGAACGCGAGAAATGTTCATGTAGTGAATATATCACCCACCAAACAAGAACCACAACGCGCTCTTCCCGTCCACACTCGGGCGTAGGGTCAAACAGAGCACCGCACAGAGTGAAATACCTATTAACCGGGGAATATTATGTATTGATAAGATAACTGCTCATCCTTCTACACCTCACCGCAGTGTGATAGGTATTGATAAAAATAATCCCTTAAGTAATTTCACTCTGCTGGGATTTAACCTGGGCCCTAGCAGATGGCCGCGTAAGTGTTTGACGACTACGCCACGATGGACTAAAAGAAGAACGCGAGAAACGCTCCTGTAGTGAATATATCACCACTCTGTGCGGTGCTCTGTTTGACCCTACGCCCGAGTGTGGACGGGAAGAGCGCGTTGTGGTTCTTGTTTGGTGGGTGATATATTCACTACAGAACATTTCTCGCGTTTTCTTTTAGTCCATCATGTATGTTTACTACACTGTGCCATCTGCTGCCCAGGTTCAATCCAGCAGTAATTACTGGAAATATATTTCATCAATATCCGTGTGGTTCGAGCTTATATATATATATATATATATATATATATATATATATATATATATATATATATATATATATATATATATATATATATATATATATATATATAT
>JABUQX010074247.1:0-12500 GCA_015478945.1 Trachelipus rathkii | reverse complement strand
TCTCTTGAGTCTTCATCATTTGCTTTTAGTACAATTCAACCAAGCTTCTTATTTTACCTTTAACCGCTTTCATTACCTCTTCATTCCCCCATTCACTGTTAACATTCTAACTCTTCCTACTTAGCACAACCACATACTTTCCTTTGCACTACTAATCAATTGCTTGCTTTCATTTGCCCCAGAATTTGTTCAGTTTATAACAACTGTTCACATTCAATCCGTTTTTTAGGGCGAGCAAGCTCTTAGCATAACTTATCTATTGTCTTGCTCACTTAACTTTCTCACTCTTAATTTACCATTACTTCCTTTGTATTCACCTTCCTGTTCCATCCAAGCCCCCACTAACTTAATTTTACATAGAACAACATAATGATCCGATATCCCATTCCTAAGACCCCTCACTGGATTAACATTTCCAACAACATACTTCAAACATCTACCCTTCTTCACCAAACACTAAATCAATCATACTTTTTGACTTCGGATACCATCTCTTACCATACACCCAACCTCTAGTATGACTAATGGATAATCTTGTGTTTTAAAGAAAGTATTACTTACACACATAACCTCTCTCTTCACAGGAAATCAATTTCACCTTTCCTACCATTCTCATTTTTCTCCCGCCACCCCAAAACCACCGTGTTATACCATCCCCTTTTGGTGAATCACCTATCCAACGCATTCAAGGTCCCCCAAAAAACTATCAATCAGAAGCTCCTACTCAGCGCCCCATCCAGAACATCATTCAGATTATCCCAAAAAATCGTACTCTCTTTAACGTTTCCCTCAGATGGACCATACGTCACAACCACACATACCTTGAACTTCTCAAACTTAAATTTAACCATTAGAATTCAGGTACTCATACAAACTAATTCCACCATAGCTTCGTGAAACAGGTTAATCATCAGAATCGTAACTCCTTCTCTCCCTTCACATTCCTCTCCATTCCAGTACACATACATTCCACCCCACACCACTCATCTTTAGTTTCATCTTTGCATCAGTCACAGACGAAGCAAATCAAATTGCCTTTCTAAAGTAACATACCGAATTCACCCTCTCCTACTTCTCGACTCAACATTTAATATCCTCATGACATATCCAGATGATACCCGATACGATTCATACATTTCGCCGAAAGAAGAAGGCCGTTACGGCGATCACGACCCTCTCCGAGGCCTGCATTAGCATTCCTGGCAAGAAATAGATGGTTGTAGGCAGCCAACCCAACTATCACCGCCCTTAGTTGGCTCCTACGACACGCAGGACATACGATTGTGGCAATTCTTTTTCTCCCCCACACACAGGGATATGAGTAGTAGGGATGTCTCTAAAAGTGCGTATCTTAGAAGAGTATGTGTATATTGATATGTGGATTAAATTGGTGGCTCAGTAATATGTTGCACTGGAGTAAGTGTGTGAAGAATTTGAACGCAAAAGAGAAAACGGCACATTTAAAAATGGGAGGTAATTTCATCGCTTCGAGTATGCGTGTACTCTCCCTCTATATATATATTATATATATATTATTATATATATATATATATATATATATATATATATATTATATATATATATATATATTATATATATATATACTATTATATATAATATATATATATATATATATATATATATATATTATACCATATATAATATATATAATTATATATATATATATTATATATAATATATATATATATATATTATATATAGTATAATAATATATAAACCGTATATATATATATATTATATATATATATAATATATATATATGTCACTGTCTCTTAAAGGGAGCAAAGAGTATTTACCCGAAGAAGGTGATAATTTATAACTTTGCTTATTAACCAATCCAAAAGACTTTCAGTTTTTGGGAAAGTCGAAGTATTAAATATACTTCAAACATAATTAGGATGTAGGTGGCCATGAGTAACACAGTTACGTCAACCGGTTCCTTGAGGATCTCATTTTCATACGACACCGTCTCTCTTAGAATGAAATTGGAGGAAAACGATTTATTATTTAAGTCACTAAACCCTTTTTCTTCAAATGAAATTATATCAGGATTAAGATAATCTTAGTAATCTCCTTTGTGTAAAGAAAAGGCCAAGACCCACAGATACCAATCTTCCAATGTAGTTCAACCAAAAAAAAGCACTCGAGCCAGCCTGGAAAAATGAGAATGTTGGCGTATATCGTCTCAGAGTATTACAGGCTCCTAAGCTTCAATTTAAGGGAAGTGTCCAAAGAGCAATAGAACATAGCGGCACGCGAAGATTACATTGAAAAGAAAGTCAAAAAAAAGGGTAAGAGAAATAGAGAAAGAAAGGAGTTTTCACGACTTGAGAAATGAGCATAGAAGGATGTGGTATGTCTGGAGAGGGAATTCAAAGAGCTGAAGAAGCTTGACAAAGATAAGGCATTTTTGAACAGAATAATTTGGCCGCCGAAAAAAGAGAATGACGATCGACGAAAAAGTTAATCAAGATATTAATTTTCTAGATTAGAAACAATCCGTTCTTCCATACTTTCCATGAAATTTCTTTTTACATCTCTAGTTATTTTTAATGGTGTTTTTTTTGAAAAAAACTTCTTAAAATTCCCCTTTTTCCTAAAATTTTTTAATGGCACACAGCCATGCAAAGTTTTACTATTACAGCTGCTTGATTTTGGGAGGTAGATATTTCTTATTTTTTATTAGTTATAGGCTTTAAGAGATATTTAGATGTATTATTATAGGGAGTGTTAATAGGAGCCAACTTTAATAATTATCTCTCGTAAGGTGCTAATGGATTTTCGATTTTTCTGGAAGCCACTCGACTGACTGTTCCCGCATGGAAGAGAGACAACGAGCGATTATCGAGGTCCAGACGAGTACCGCGAGAAGCCCCATCATAAACTGATACGGGTATGAATCTGTTTAGTTGCAGCATCTTTAGAGGCATAAGACATGACTTCCCCATTTTGTTCTCACAGGGAATGACACTTATCCAGGCTGATTCTTTAGGAACGTCATTTAATTTTTATAGATGTGAGCGGAGAATATGAACTATTCTCTAGTTAATTCTAGCTCGCGTGTACTGTTCATATTGATCAGCATCTTTTGTCGGCTCATTTGAGTGTACATTCTTATAAGAAATGACGCGTGCTTATGTGCGTTACTTGAGTTGGGGAGAACCACTCTACCGCCACTCCTAACTGGTAAAGTTTCGATGAAACGTCCACATATCATGGGTGTGATGGCTCTGTGGCACACCAGCGATATTTAGTCGTTAGTTTAACTCATTCCGGAACGATAGTCTAGGTCTTTTTCATTAACCCGATAGTTATTCCTTCCATACGTTCATTCTGAAAACACAATTACGATTACTTCTTGGAGTTTCGACATTCAATAAATGGCAGGTTATCACATTACCAGGGCTTTCTTATCCTCATCCTCCTTGTCCCTTATTTTAATTTTTCAATCGTGACTGATCGATGCGCCTTATCTGTACATGGGTCGTATGGGTCTTTGCTATGATCGCAGATTACACCGAAGCATAATAGACTCTGCTTCCTGGCGCTTCTGATAGGTTATTTATCAAAACTATTTTTATAATATTTTTGTCAGTTAAACAGAGTATTCTTGATATGATTCGTGATTAATGTTTTTGCGATTTAGTAGGTAAATCTGTTGGACTGCTAAACTGTTTTAGGAAGAAATAATGTGGTATTTTTATCTTCGAGAATTCCACATATCTTAATATATTGCGGGGCAAACTAATTATCTTTTATCGTTGGGTGTAGCAGAGAAGCAATCTATTTTTTTTTAAAATCGCAAGCGACAAGCAGGTCCCCAGAATATAATGCAGGCATTGAAGTATGAGTTATCGTCTTTTCTGCTTATCCACTTCTTTTCTGAGAACTAGAGTTTTATACAAAGCAAGAAGTTTTTTTGATTTGTGACTCTCATTTGAGTCGTTGAGAAAAGCCGCTACTCTTCCAAGTTCCTGATCTCTGGTAAAAAGCCATCGTCTATTACTTCACACCTGTTAAAGTGAAGACTTTATAATTAAACAAAGAATTCGCGCCCATTAAACGGGTTTAAAAAGGGGTTTCTTTGCAAAGAATGGAATAACGCGCCTAGGAACTATGATTAACACATCCATGGGATCATATATACCCCATCGCGAATATAAAGGTCTCATTTGAAATATTGAATACATATTATTTCTTAGAAGTTTGTCAACTTGTTGGAGGACATAGACAGAATTTTGGCAACTGACCTCTCAGATATTTAATTTTAATCTTTACCACACTATTCACAAGTGGTTCTAGCAGATTTTTTTTAGTATAATTATTTATAAGAGTGTTGAATTCGCATATGGAATTACCTTTATTAAAGACAGTATAAGGTTTTAGGTACAGTGTATGGTTTGAGATACCTTTTTGAATGTTATGCGTACTAGTACGTAGAATAGAAAGATGTTAGAGCTAATTTAATATTATAAATAATATTAACAAATAAATTACTTAAAAAAATAATAATCTTAAAATATAATAATGAGATAATTATTAGTGATAACCTTACATATATAGAGTATGGTAAGTTAGATAATAAACTCTAATATCTGGAATTAATAAGTGCAATAATAATATAATAATATCAAAACAATAACCACACTTACTAGTTTGTTAAACTTAAATTAATTAATATAAAAATACATATGATAATAATAAGGTAGTACTTTTATCTGCTCAGAGATGTGATGTAATTTAATAAAATAATATGATTCAAATATATACATTGAAGTAAGTGTGTGGAGTTTTCGTAAATTTTTGCATATATGTGAGTTAGATACATTTATTAATTTTTCTATTATGATTTTAATTAGGAAAATTAAATTGAAATTATTCTATTAAGAAGTTACCTATGTTATACCTGATCACTCTTTTTATTATTATTATATATAGTTTTGAGGAATAGACATACATATCAGCAAAACTAAACATACAGACAAGACTTCTCCCAGAGAAGTTCGCAAAAGAGAACTTGGTATACTGTTAATATAATTGGGGTATTGGAATTAAGAATTGTGGATAAGTGATATCCTGACGAACTTATTACTCCCCTTTGAGGCTTGGCTTATCTTCCTTTTGACTCGTATATCAGTTATATAATGAGTTATAAACTAACTCATCCTCAACTTGATTATAGGGTCTCTGCCCGTGAGTGACTAGGTTGATTTTTATTCATCGGTAAAATTAATTAATAATATTAATATATATTATATATTATATATATATATATATATATATATATTAATATATATATATATTAATATAATAATATAATAATATTATATATAGATAATAAATATACTATAATATTATTATAATATATATATAAAATATATATATATATATATATATATATATATATATATATATATAATATATTAATATATATATCATATATATTAATATAAATATATATATATATATGAATATATATATATATTAATATATAACATGTAATATATTAATAATATAAGAAATAATATATAATTTATAACTATTATTATTATTGTATTAGAACCGAAGCCGTATAATTATAGTAAAGGTAGTACTTATATTTTTTTTACTCACTCCTCGAATCCGGCTCCGCTTCGTGCTCTGAAGGTATCCTCACCTCTAATTAATCAATTTTTCATAAGTATTACTTCTGCAAAACAATTAAAGCAATTCTTTATTGTAGTATAGTAAAAAGAAAAATTTGCTTAATAAAGGTTTCCTTTACAAACTGGTAAAATAAACTAATAAAAAATTTTTAATAAATATTACCATGTTAAAGATAATAAGAAAAAGTATTTAAGAGCACCATGAATAATTTGTATTAATTAATAAATAAACATTAGTATACATGTAACTTTACTGTTATGCAATCTATTCCATTAAAGCTTTACAGAAAAGTTTTTCCTTTCTCACGTCCACCAAATAAACCATAGTCGTATATATATTTAATGATATATTATACGCCTGGAATAGAATAAAATACTGGAAGATATACAAATATACTTATATGTGTTGGCTGTAAGAGAGGAGTTGATAAAATCCGTGCTGCATTAATTATACTAATGAAGAACAAAATCTCGGATTCTAATTCAGCTATATAAGAGAATTTATCATTTGGAATGGAATGTTTTAGAAGAAGAACCCTCACAATATGAATTCAACTAGTTACTCGCCAACAAAAGTTATTACAGATTACCTTGAATATATCTATTAATATATAAATAAGTGGGGGTAATGTTTAATGAATGAAAGAAATGCGTAAGGTATTAAAGCTAATAAGTAGAAATCAGAGATTTTTCAGGCAGTGTTAGATTTAAACTCCGCAAGAAACAGAAAATCTGAGAACCACAGGCTAATAATTATATTACGAGGATATTATTATGATTAATGAAAATTAAGTTCAGAAGAAAAATTAAGATTAGTGATCTACTTTGAAAATGTTATTTATTTACTTATATTAATTATCTTTTCGTTTAAGTATAGATATAACTTGTACATATTTATTTGATATTCAATATAGAAAAGGTGTTACCAAAAAAATTTATAAATGAAAAGCTAAATTAAATAAAGTTATCCAAAATTATTTGAATTATCATTATTAATTTTAGGGATTATTATAGATATATGATAGATTAGTTATAATTTATTTAATAATCACTAATCACTAATGATTATTTTGCTTATATTATTATTATTATATAATTATATTATTTTAATTTATATTATATTATAAATTATATGAATGATGTCACTTCAGTCTAATGGAGGATAATATAATATTTATGTGATATTATAATTAGAGAGTTAATGTATATAGTTAATTTATAACAACGTCAGTGTAATTATGAGGATAAAGTATTCTAATATATAAATATCTTTTTATCTAATCATATAAGGGGAGTAAAACTTATATTATGTATCCAACTCAAATGAATATATAATATTGAGTTATATTAAATTATTACTTATTATAATCATATTATATTAATATTACTTGTTAGTGATATACATTATCATATATATATTATTACTATTATTATTACAGAAAAATATAGAGGTTAGAATTGAATATAATTGCTGGTTACATAATATAAATTGCCTACAATAGATTTTAAGCAGTCGTTACTTAATATAGTTATAGGATCGAGGGCCAATGAGTGATGTTCTCAGTGATCTCTCAATTTCTTGGAGTATCCACCAACATTCTACAAAACTCATCCCTCAAATCCATCCCCATAATTACCACTAATTATATATTTTATGTATAATAATTATTATTATTATTTAATTATTATAAATAATATTATATTAATATTATATTAAATTATTTATATTATATTATATATTATATAAATAATATATTATTATATTATTATTTTAATTATTTTATAATATAATTTAATTAATAATTATATAACTACTAACTAACTTATACTACTGCTAAATTTAAATTAATTAATTAATAATATAATTAAATATAATAAAAATAATTAAATAATAATATTAAATAATAATATAAATATAATTTAAATAATAATAATATATAAATAATTAAATAATAATAGATAATATTAATTATAATAATATATAATAAAATATATAATAATAATATGGAAAATATTAATTTAGCTTGGTTAAACGAAATATTATTGCAAAATATTTAAATTAAGAAAATATATAAGTAGATACATATATTTTGTAAGTGGAAAATACATAATACTAATATGTACAAATGGAACAAGGTATGGATAATGTGATATAAAAAATGCAATATTACAGTTTTTCCTCTTCATCTCTTAATAACCATAAAATGTGCAACTACCAAATCTTCTATACGACCCATATCATTAAAAAACTAAAAATCAAAATATTCTAATCAGTATCCCAATATCTCAACTGAAATTTTAAGTCTCAATATGTGTTCTCTCAATAATTATATTCATGTCCTTACTTTCATATACTACTTACTTACGATTGATTTATCATTTCCTGTTAATTCTCATAGTGAAACAATTGAAATAATAATATAATGATTATCCATTAATTCTACTTTAGAAGGAGCTGACATAGAATAAAGATAATCTCGAGGCTTTCAATGTGACAGTGATTTAATAACTACAAATCTCTTCATTTTACTCGTATCACAATTATTATGAAAATACACTCACTTTGATTAACATACCATCTGTGACAACAAAAAAACTTCATTTATACAACAATAGCGGCCGGGATAGGTGACTTTTTATACTGTATTTTATTAAAAAAAACAAAAACGAACAATGATAAAACTTACAATAACTCTTAGTAATAGTCTCGTCTTATGCCAGGAAGACCATACTTCAGACTATTGAGCTCTCCCTCGTATAGAGAGCACTATGTTATCTTGCGAGTAAAGCTGTTATTTTCGAGGGATAGTTCAAAAAAATGGTAATCGGCATGGGGTGGGCTAACTTAGAATCTCATCTACTATGTTCCCATGCTCTCTCTTCTCTCCCTACTTCTTCCCCTCTACTCTGTACTCACATAGTAATGTATACTACAATTACTGTTAACTAGACGCATCAGAAATAAATATAAGTACTGCCCATTAATTAAGCTTGAATATTATATTTATAAAATATACAAATAAATTTATAAATAATTCTTTCAAATAATAATAAAATTGATTAATTTTAGATTAGCATAAAATTTCACAAAAAAAATGAGTTTTACATTATAAAAGAATTTCCAAGTGATTTATGTGACTCTTATATTAATATTCATATTTGAGTTACGTTTTTGTTAATTAGTGTCGTTATGATTCTCAGTATTCAATTAATAAACATTAAACCTTTATTATCATTTTTAAAGAGTAACCTTTGAAAATATTTTCCTTACTGTGTGTCAATAATTACGAAATAATAAAGTCATAACAAAACACAAAAGTTAAATAAGAGATATATATTAAAAGTCCACTTAGATTAATTAATTTATCAGCTATTAATATCTAAATAATGCAGTGAAATGCAAACAGTATATTAATCAGGTTCCATATAAAATATTATATCATTACACTTTATTTATAAGGCACTGCGGAGAATTGTTTTGCGACAAAACTCGACTTACGAGACGGTATATATATATTAAGTAATAAATTTAAGCGTATATTTAATTCTATATTAATATATAATACTATAGGTGAACTTTTAATATATAATAGCAAGAAATTTCTAATGCGTAATTACTGCTATTTGCAGTCATGGTTTTTCATTAAAGGATCATTTAAAGTGAGTTAAAAAATTAATTTCTATGCATTCAACTATTCATAAATCAATTACATACAATAAACTCACACTACAACACACACTAATCATATATATATAATATATTAAGTAATTATATTATTATATTAATATATACTATATAATTAATTATATTAATATATTATATATATATATATATTATATATATATATTATAGATTATATATATATATATATATATATTAATAATTATTTTTAATTATATTTAATGTATATATATATACGTATATATATTAAATAATTATATTTATATTAATTAATTAATAATTAATTATATTAATATATAATATATATTAATTATATATATATATTATATAGATATATAATATATATATTATATATTTAATATATTATATTAATTATATATTAATATATATATATATATATAGTATAATATTAATATTATATATATATATATAAGTACTAATTAATAACGTATCTGCCATATCTGAGTGATCTCCTACTCACTATTCTATGAATTATGAGGTATAGTAATATTGCAAATTCGTATTAATTATTATAGAGTTCCATCTGCATTATTGACATCTATTATAGTGGGTTACTATCTCTCTCATTCTCTTACTCGACGTATGATCACGTCATAACGTTATTCTCGCCAATAGAATGCTGAGTACGTATTTATAAGTAATAGGTGACAGAAGATTTTAATCTTGACCCTCCATATAATGACCGGTGAACCTAATTATAACTGGTACTTAGCTATATAATATTGATATATATATATAATTATATATAATAGTATATATATTAATAGTTATATATATTAAAATAATAAAATATATATATAATATATATTATATATATATATATATATATATATATAATAATATAATAATATATTAATAGTATTATAATTATAATTTATATATATATATATTAATATATAAATATTAATTATTATAGACCAGTTATATAAATATATTATATATATATATAATTAATAATAATATATATTAATACATATATATAATATATATATATATATATATATATATATATATATATATATATATATATATATATATATAGTATATAGTAATATATTATTATATATTATAATATATATATATATCTTAATAAATAAATATTGTATTTACATTTTTTACCTTATATATGTGCCTTTCGAGCCCTAATTTTCAATATAGATCATTTAAACTAAAAATGTCAAAAACATGTTATTATAATAAAGGAAAATAGAAATATAAACCACCGGAGACTCCCCCACGCCCGATACGCCGCTATATACCTATTCGACTATACCTCCCTCCGACCCCCCCAAAAACAATCGCCCAAAAAGACGTTAAAATTGGACTTTCAAAATACTTTTGCAAGATAATATTGTTAATTAGAAAACAAATAAAGAATCATCAGTGTCGTAGTAATAGTTTTACATGCAAATGTGAAATTTAAACACTTTATTTATATCTTAATAATATTATTATATTAAACAATTATAAATTACTTATTTCAGTCCTTTTAACATTTTATTTCCTTACCTTTCAAATTTCTATCATAACTTTTTAAACATTTATGTAAATTTTATGAAAAATTGAAAAGTAAATTTCTATGAAATCGGACAAAGGCGTTGGGATTATTAATAAGAGTCAATTTTTATATATAGACCTCACACAATGGCAGCAAATTGTTTGCAGTAATAGTTTGGTATCAAATATAAAAATCAAACTACTTTCTTATTCTGTTCATAATAAAAAGTGACATTGCATTTCAGAAAGCAACACACACACACACACACACACACATTATATTAATATACTATATAATATATATATATATAATTATATATATAGATTAATATATAATATAGTATATTATAGATTAATAATATATAAGCAAATACAGAATATAATAATATATTATATATAGTACATATTATTATAATATTATATTATTTATATATATATATTAATTATATATATATATTAATAATATATATATATATATATAATATATATATATTATATATTATATATATATATAATAATATATATTATATATATTATTATATATTATTATATATATTAATATATATTAATATATAATATATATATATATATATATAATATATTATATTAATAATTATATATATTACCTATTAAGTAATTTGATATATAATTAATATATATTAATATATTAGAATATATATATTAATATATATTATATATATAATTATATGAATAAATATAATATATTTATATTAGTATATATATATATATATATAATTTAATAATATTAGATAATATAATATTATATATATATATATAATATGTACAATAATTATTTATAATAATATTATATATATATATTATATATATACATATTATTTGAGTATTTAATATTAATATATATATTATATATAATATAGTAATATATATATATATATATATATAAAATATTTATTAGTATAATATTATTTAATATTATATATAATATATAGTTATATATTATATATATATATAAAATAATATATAATAAAATATTATATATATATATATATAATATATATAGTTAATAATATATATATATATTATATATTATATTATATATATATATATTCTATATTATATATATATATATATTTATATAATATATAATATATATATATATATATATATTATAATTATTAATTAATATATATATATATATTATAATATAAATATATTATAAAGTTAATAATATATATATTAATTATATATATATATATATATATACTATTATTATATATATATATATATATATATTGAACATTAGATATGTATATGTCTAGATAATATTTATATATTATATTAAAATAGTTATATTATTAATATATTATTATACTATTATTAAAGATATATATTATAATTAATTTATTATTAAATATATATATAATATTATATATATATATTAATAATTATATAATTTATATATTATAATATATATTATATATATATAGATTAATAATATAATATATATTAATATTAATATAGTATATATATTATATATTATTAATATATTGATATATATAATAAATATAAATATTATATTAATATAATATTATTAATAAATATATATATATATATATATATATATAGTATATATATATATAAGATATATATTA